>JAQIUQ010007297.1:0-92488 GCA_030378365.1 Hybognathus amarus | reverse complement strand
TCATTGTCAATTTGCACTTCTCAGGTGTAGGACTAGATTGGCTAACTAGCAGGCTCATTGGTTTGTTTCTGGAAGTGCTTAAGTCAATTGGCTCGAGTGTATACTATTTTGAAACAATCCAATTTCATTTTTTATTCAGCGATCTACCCTGCCCCGTCGCAAGATTGCGAACACTTCTAGCAAGCACAGAGTGCAAAGAAGTTGCCACCTTTCACCAGCGAGCTAGCTGGCGTTGTTCCACTTGTCGCATCACAAAGAAGTTAGCCGTCTCTCGTCCTGCCCCATGCCTTTTGTGACTTGCCTTTGAAGAGACTGTCACCTCATCTGCCTCTCTGTTGACATGTGGACTCTGCCCTTTGGCCCCATGGACATGCTTGTCACATTGACAATGTCCTGCCGCAGACTCTACCCCTAATCAAGCCCTGGCTGTCATTTGAACAATGGCCTCAGCCCCAATGGCGATGTGTGGCTGCACCGCCCGCCCCCTGACTATTTCTCTTCATCTTAGCTGGACCCCACGTCAGCGCTCTCAGCGTCCCGACTCTGAGGGAAGAGAAGAGTCACCTTCGCGCACCGCTTCTCAACAGCGAATGGAATGGTTTTCACTGGGCTCTTTTGTCCGGCGGGGACCCGGGCATCGAGAGGACTAGCGCTCCTTGCGTCGAGCGCTGGTCGACTGCTGGTCAGTTACCACGAGCCCGACGACGGACCAGCGGCACGGCTCCGCCCTCGTGACCGTGAAAGCTCCTCTCCTCGGTGGACCCGCTGACGCTCGCCTGCGCTCGGTGGGGCGGAGCCACTCAGAACAACCATACAGCCTACTTGCGGCGGTCGACTGGTCGCGCTTGTGTCGCTTTGCCTATGGCTTCCCAGCTTCTAAGCTCTAGAGTGCCCTCTACCTTCACACTTGCTCACCAGGCCGCTGCAGCGCTGCACTCCATGTCGACTAGGGTGCTGCAATTTTACCTGCTCGACTGACATAGCGCAGAGCGTAGACCACGGCCGTGCCCAAATCGACTCAAGCACACGAAGTCAGGGCTCATCCCTACACACCGCCCTCGCCTCCGCTCCCACCACACAGATCAGCCTCCCTCAGCAGAGTCCTGCCAGCAACTTCCTGGACCTCCCGCCCCCCAGCGCCAAATTTCACCTCCTGTCCCCGAACCTTCGCCTACCACAGCGAGATCGTGAGAACAAGCCGGTGACTCGACCCGCCTTGCGAGCGACAAACAGTCCGTTTTCAACGGCTACCCAGAGTTCACATAAAGAGCATAAAAGCCTCAAGTGTAAAAAATGTGACCACAAGCAGCGTAAGTTCCCACTGCACACTATCCCCCGTGCCCCCCACAGAGTTCACTCCCACTCGAGCGGACGGAGGCCGCTGAGTGGGAGTGAACTCTGTGGGGGGCACGGGAGAAAGTGTGAGTGGAACACGTGCTTGTGGTCACATTTTTTACACTTGAGGCTTTTATGCTCTTTATGTGAACTCTCTGGGTAGCCGTGAAAACGGCTGTTTGTCGCTCGCAAGCGGGTCGAGTCACCGGCTTGTTCTCCGGCGAGATTCGCTGCTGCAGTCGGCGAAGGTTCGGGGACTTAACAGAGGGTGAAACTTTGACGGCGGTCCGGCGCGGCGGAGAGCCGTCTTCCCCAGAAGTGCTAGGCGGACTTCTGCTGATCAGGCTTCAGCGTGACCTTGGGGCGCGGGCGCGC
Source organism: Hybognathus amarus (assembly GCA_030378365.1). Taxonomy (NCBI): domain Eukaryota; kingdom Metazoa; phylum Chordata; class Actinopteri; order Cypriniformes; family Leuciscidae; genus Hybognathus; species Hybognathus amarus. The sequence continues at coordinate 90,778 of JAQIUQ010007297.1, read as the reverse complement.
TTGGGAGCCTGTCTGCGTCGGCTGTCGCAGCGAGAGCGAGGGGCGAGGGCGGCTCGCTCTGCCTGTGCTGGGGATGGGCCTGAGCTCGCATCTTAAGTCCGTCGTAGCGCACGGCCGTTGATCTCTCTCGCTCTGCGCTATGTCACTCAGCAGGTCGGATTGCAGCACCCTGGAGAACCGACATGGAGTGCAGCGCTCCAGCGGCCTGGCCAGCGGCTGCATAGACGGGGTGTGGAAGGTAGAGGACGCTCTGCAAGCTTTAGAAGGAAGCTCAGGGAGGATCGCCATCCAGCGGAGGGCGAGCACAAGTGAGCGGCGACCAGATCTTCGACGGGCGGCATCGCTGTATAGCCCTTCTCGAGTGGCTCCGTCCACCGGAGCGCAGCGAGGCGGAGACATCAGAGCGGGTCCGAGCCGAGAGAGGAGCTTCACGTTGAGTGAGCTCGACGTGGAGCTCAGGCAGGAAGAGCGGGACCGGGTGCCAGCGGGGCGGGGCGCCGGTGCAGGTACTTTCCATCCATCCGGTTCGGTGGTAACTCGGGTGGTGGTGACCAGTCGAGGCCCAGACGCTCGACGGCAAGAAGTCAGGAGGCGCATTAGGTCCTCTTCGATGCCGAGCGGGTCCCCGCGGAGCATGACGCCGAAGAGCCCAGTGAAGACCATTCGTCGCTGTTAGAAGCGTGCAACGAAGGTGACTCTTTCTCTTCCTCAGAGTCGAGGGACGCTGCAGAGCGGCCACTCGAGCGGCGTGGGGGGTCCAGCTCGGGTGGAGAGAGAGAGTGGTCAGGGGGCGCGGCTGCGGCCCACACACAGCCATCGCAGGTTCCGGCGGCCTTGAGAGCGGCGCTTCTTCTTGCGCGGAGAAGTCAGAGGCGGCGCGGCTTGGGCGGATTTAACGGTGAGGAGTCTTGCCCGCAGGGAAGACATTGTCAGCGCCTCGCAGAGAGAGCATCCTCCATCGGCGGAGGGCGAGCTCCGCATGTTCAAGCCCGAGACAGAGAGGGCAGATGAGGTGGCGGTCTCCGTCTTCGAGACGGTGCGCGGCAGTGAGCCGCAGGAAATGCAGACATCTTTAAAAAGACGCTCACGCTCTTTTGTGATGGAGCAAGTGGAAGTCGTCGGACGGCGCTGAGCTCGCTGAGGCGGCTGAAGGTGGCAGGGGCCGGCTTCTTCAGGCTTCTTGCTTGCTAGAAGGTGCCTTGTCACGACGACGGCTTCAGTCTTGCAACGGCAGGCGATTAGATCGCTGAATCAAAATGAATCGTTGTTCCAAACCACGGAGAGTGCTTACATACACTCGAGCCGATTGGTCTCTGAGCACTTCCCAGGAACGAACCAATGAGCCTGCTAGTTAGCCCGCTCTAGGTCCTGCACCTGAGAAGTGCGTTGACAATGATTACAAATTATAAAAAATTTTGGCTTCAATTGTTCGGCAAAGAAGAATCTTTCCCGTAGCGTAAGCTAGCTTTAACGCAATACGAGAGACCTCTAAGAGAACTGCCTTTAAGGCCACCTTATTCTGTTCAGATTCTTTACGTTACGGGTTGACACTGTTCATCTTGTTATTTGGCTACAGGCTTGGGTTTAAAAAAAAGAAAAGAAGAAAACATTTTATGTTGGTTTAGTCTATTTGCAGTAGCCCATATAATTTAACATTGGAACACTTTTTAGTACTTCAAATTTCATGATTTCGACTATGAATGGCATAAATTCGATTTAAGATGATAACTATTCGATTTCATATAGTTATAATTTAAAATGTCAAAACATTTTCTCTTAATGCCGTAAATCTGTTTGTCAGAATATTGAGTTGTGTTGTGAATCATAATTTCAATTTTGCAGGTTGCCCACTGAAACATCACATGCCAGATTAAACGTGAAAATGGACAAAGAAGAGACGCATAAAAACAAATCCATAATGGTGCAAGGTATAACATTTAACAGTTTAAACTGTTAAGATAATTATCTGCTAAGATGACTTAACCTATGTTAGTATTGTGTCTGTGCTGCAATGACACCTAGTGGCGTCGAATGCAACATTGACCAAAAGAAAATTAAATTAGAGAATTAAATTTAGTAATTCAAAACCTTCTTTTATTGCTTTTGGTAAGCAGATGGAACAGTACATCCAATCCATTTATGATTCACAAAATAAGAAGGCTACTAAAACCATTCAGTTATGCTCTATCTTTAATGTATTTATTTGAAGCTTCCCCTGGCTTTGTTTTTTTGTTTAAAATTGTGTTTTCTGTATTAATGACTTTATTTGTGTCTTACTGTTTGTATTGTTAAGATTGAATAAAAAAAATAAATTAGAGCATCGCTGTGCCCTAGTCACAAACTCTTGAAATATTAACATAATTTAAAACACAGGCGTGTAATATATATATATATATATATATATATATATATATATATATATAGGGATGGGCATAAATACATGGAAATGTATTTAAATACAAATACAAAATACTGTGTGGAAAAATTTATTTAAATACAAATACAAAATACTGTGTGGAAAAATTTATTTAAATACAAATACAGTATTTTGTATTTTGAAAATACAGAAAATACATGTGAAATTGGCGATTCAGTGCAGGCATCCCTATTAGGCTGAAATCTATCTGGGCTTATTCTGAATGCCAACAATTATTTAGATGTGTGCAACTAGAAACTTTCGTTTTCATTTTATATACCTCTTTCCTTCCCCAGCCCTGTAGGAAATACAAAACTAAATAATAATAATAATAATAATTTCAAACATCTTTTATTATGTTTTATCACCATCATTACCTTGCACTCAGTAGCAAGAACTCAATAACAAAAAGTCAATTATATTTTAAATAACTGATGGTGTACTCTCCAGGTGGTGTACCAATGTGTCTCAGACATCCATCTATTCGATACCCCTTTAGCACCACCAGCTTTTCAAAAAGTTTGGGTTTAAGGCGTTGTCTGTGTGGCCTATTGATTAAACCCGCAAAGGAAAATAAGCGCTCTATAGGAGCTGAAGAGGGAATGATTGTGCTGAACCTCACAAACGTTCAAGATGTCAAAATCCTTGATGCATGAAAACAGTACCCGGGTCATTCCTACTATTCAGTGCCATTTCAGCTTTGTAAATTTGCATCAAAAAAAGTAAAAAATTCCATGATTCAAACATTTTATCTGAAGAATGGCTTGTTACACTACAAGAAAAATATATTGGTCCAGCTCAGGATATGACTCTTTAATAATTTTGACCAGATTCTTCACACATGCTAAGGCCAAATGTCCACCCTGTTACCGGACATTCTCATCTCAATTAATGAATGTTTTGAATTTACAATTAATGTAATATTTACATTTTCTGAGAGGTAACATGTCCCTCACTTTACCCTTCAAATGTATTTTAACTTAGTATTCATTAACAAGCATTATCTTGAAAAAAGTGGTTGTATTTTAAGGCACCGTGGTAATTTAATCACATTTCTTTTAGAACAAAAAGACATTTCAATGGAATTTTTCCCAATTTTTTAAATTATTTCATTTTGCCATTTCATTCCCTAAAATTAACCACAAAAATATGCATAACCTTTGTTGAAATTATTTGATTAGCTTAAACCAATACAGAGGAAACAGGGGGGCAGACGGGTAACAGGGTGGACAAAGGGGTAACAGGGTGGACATCACACCACTGAACAACAATAAATATATAACAAATAAATATTATAATAAATTCACTATAATACCAAATCACTTTAAACACTTATTTATTTAGCATTTACACCTACTGTTACAATATGTCCACCCTGTTACCGTGCAAAACAGTAACAGTAACAGTGCAAAACAGTAACAGGGTGGACAGTAACAGGGTGGACATTTTATGCTAAAGTTAGCCATTACTACTCATATGATGAAAAATAAGCTAGTGTGCAGTGATCACGGAGGAAGATTTTTAACCTGTTTATTTACCATATTTTCAAAATTAAAAACAATTATAAGTTTACACTATATATAGGCATAACAGGGTGGACATTTTATGCTTTACCACATCAGTAAATCACTCTTAAACATTGAAAAAAGAGTGAATTAAGGAGTGATACATACTCTGCTTCTTGAAGAGAATTTGCAGTCAAAAAGTATTCAAATTCCTGAGAGTCATGTGATTAGAGTAACAGTCAAGGGGCATGTCCAGAGGGATTTTCCATCAGAGTAACAGGGGGGACATTCAATTCAGGGACACAATATATTTTAAAGACTTTAAGCATTAAAAATGTATTACTAACAAAAAATCTATTTTGTTTAGGAATATTATAAATAAGAATATACAACGATATTGAAAAATTCTGAATTTATTCGATTTTTATTACTTATATTTGTGGCTGAAGTTATACAAGCTTACTTGGGGACATGGCAGTTTAGTATACTTACACTAAAATCAGGGTGAATATTTTTAATTGATTAATCCTGTGTAGGCATATTATTGTGTTCTATGGTAAAGGGGGGTTAAGTATTTAAGATAATCATGTAAAAACAAGTATTAGCCCATTTCTACTCAAAATATACCACATTATGTCAGAAGGACTCAAATGGAACCGAATGCTAAGAATGACCCACCCTGATAAAGAGGTTGACTGGCTCAAAGTATTTTGAGTATTTTGAAAATACAAAAATACTCATCTTAAATGTATTTAAATACAAATTACATTAGATTTTTTCCAAAGGCTTTAAAATACAAAATAGTATTTTGTATTTCAAATACCGTATTTTAAATACATGTATCTGAAATACTGCCATCCCTGTATATGTGTATATATGTATGTATGTATGTATGTATGTATGTATGTATGTATGTATGTATGTATGTATGTATGTATGTATGTATGTATGTATGTATGTATGTATGTATGTATGTATGTATATATCTATCTATCTATATATCTATCTATCTATCTATCTATCTATCTATCTATCTATCTATCTATCTATCTATCTATCTATCTATCTATCTATCTATCTATCTATCTATCTATCTATCTATCTATCTATATATATATATATATATATATATATATATATATATATATATATATATATATATATATATATATATATATATATATATATATATATATATATATATATTGTCCTAAACTAATTTTTTAATTGTTATTATTTTTCTTCTGGCTCTTATTCACTTCTGCGCCACGTTGTTATGAAATGATTGGTCCATGAGGCCGCGTGTGTCATTTCAATGGGGAATACTATAGCCAATTTAAAACTGTTAGTCCATTGTTTTTTTATAATTACATTTAGAACGTATTCTTCGTAAAATACATTAATTCGAAATACTCTTCAATCCTTTAAATGATGTTGGTCCGTCGTAAAATCTACCGTACTAAGCGGAAACCTCCAGAGATCCCTCGGCTCGCAGTAACTGGTACGGTCCATTGACCCGTGACGTCAGTCCGCAATTCCAGCTCTGGCCCCGCCTCACGCTGCCTCGTCATCACTGACTGTACGGAATTGAACTCACTTCACTACAGAATATCATAGAGCCAGTAAACTTGTCAGATAGACATACCATTACAGATTAATAGAGTTTATTTGTGGAAGTGATTTTAAAATACATGTTGTGTTGATGTACTGAGGGTAATCATCAAGTAAGAGCAGCAGGTGTATCGTTTATTTGGGTGAGTTTATCATTCAATCAAATACAATTGCAACATTACCTGTAACAGTGACAGTTTTTCTTTATAGTAGTAAGAATAAAATAGTAATAGTATTAGTAATTTGTTAGATTGTATTATTTACATGTTATATTTTTTAAATAATTGAATATTATGCTTAGAAATACGTTTTTCAGACAAATATTATCATCATTTTTTAAATGAATGAGTTGCGGTGGCTATGAATCAAAAACAGCACTCAAGTGTCCAGCATACACAGACTTTACTATTGTTTTACAGTACTTTACTATTATTAAAACCTGTGGAAATATTAACAATAAAGAATGACTTGGTGTGTCCGGCTCTTTGTATAAAATAGATGATTTTCAGGTATTACAGGTGTGCTGCATCACGTGGGTGTGTTGTGTTGTGTTCATACAGGTGTCAAATATTTTCAGCGTACACTAGTGTCTGGATGCCTTTATAAGCACTTGGACCCGTTAGTCTAGTCAAGTCTCCTTTATTTATATAGGGATTTTTACAATTCAGAGTGTATCAAAGCAGCTTCACAGTGAAAATAATACAACACAGATCAATAACATAGAGCAGATAGTTTTCTCATGTTTGTCTTTGTGTTTCTCAGGTATTGTCCCACATGATCTGCTTTGACTGATCGCTGCTCTGCTGACCCATAATGAAAGCCCTGATTCTCGTCGGCGGCTACGGCACACGGTTACGCCCGCTCACACTCACCGTGCCGAAACCGCTGGTGGAGTTCTGCAACAAACCCATCCTGCTCCATCAGGTGGAGGCACTAGTCAAGGTATAGCCGACACATACTCCTCCCGTTCGGGCAGAGCATTACATTCATATGATGTTAATTGCTGGTGTGTTTGTGTTCAGGCTGGAGTCCGTCATGTCATTCTGGCTGTGAGCTACATGTCAGATCTATTGGAGCGAGAGATGAGAGCTCAGGAGCAAAGGGTATTTAATGAACATTCGTGTTTATGAGAGCCAGTCATATGTGGAGCATACCAAAGTAACACAATCTCATTTGTGATTTTGACAGCTTGGAATAAAAATCTCGCTTTCAGCACGAAAAGGAGCCTCTAGGCACTGGTAGGTGAACGTCATCGCTGTGACAGCACAATCCTCAGCCAGCGTGATGCTGTAAATGTGTGTGTGTTCTTCCAGCTGGTCCTCTGGCTTTGGGCTCGAGAGCTGCTGTCCGACAGCGAGGAGTCGTTCTTCGTCCCTCAACAGCGACGTCATCTGCGACTTCCCCTTCGAGGACATGCTGAAGTTCCACCAGCAGTGTGGCAGAGAGGGCACGATTGTGGTGAGGAATCCATTTGCAAATCTCAAATTTTGTGTAAAACATGGGCCGTATCATCACACCCGGTGCTATGCGGCGAGTGTTTCTGCCAGTTTCAGCCTGGCACGGTTTTCATTTTCACATCCTGTGCCACATTGTTGCAAATGTGTTAACGCTCATCTGTGGTCTGCTGGGTCTGAGAACCAGGTGTGTGTTCAGGCGCATTGCTGGAGCGTTGCTATTGTGAGGATATACTGAGCCGCTGACCAACTGAACCCTGGGCTAAAGTCAATGGCGCAGTATTTTTTTCTCAAATACGCTGTTAGTAATATCAGAGAAAAACATCAAACTTACAGGCGGGTCCACAATACGCGTTACACTCTGCTTATTACACACACACTTTGCTTATTAGGCCGGAGACACACTGGCTGAGTGGCGTGTCCGCTTTTATTTTCGGCTCTCATGTTAACAGGTACTGCCTTGCACACTGCATGCGTGACGCGCATGAGCCGCGCGGAAAATGCTTGCATGCTAGAAATAGAACCGACGTCTATTTTTCACGCGACACGCAAGAGCGTGTTGGAAGCGTTTCCAGGCAAAAAACAATAGGAAACAATGTTGATATGTCATTTTGTTCACGAATACATATTAATAAATTACATTTTGATGTTTGAAATTTGCATTATTTTTGCCTATATATAATTTCATTTTTATTTTTTAAACAATTGAGTCCTGTGTGTCCACTACAGAGGTCATAGCATAACATATAAATAAAATATCTTTTTTTTTTCATTTGTTTCTTATGCCCTTAACAATGTGATTACATGAAGAAGAAAAAAAAGCTGTTAGAGAGTAACGATCGTGGGCCACAGATACAAAGATAGGATAGGCTACAATAACAACATAGTGTGTCTTCTGAGTGACGGTCCACCATCAGGCTAAATTAAAGCTACACAAAATGTGTAAATATTATTGAAAGAGATGTGTGATGACAGTTGAAATTGTTCTCGTAAAGGCAACAGCAACAAACCGCTGAATCCAAATGTAGACTGTCCCTTCTATGTCACCTAGCAGCAGCAGCAGCGCCACGTCAGACATGTTTCAGGTGTGTAAAGACACAGAAAACGTGACGCAGCCGCCACTTAGCTGACACACAACATAAACGCCACGCTCATGCCACACTGCAAGTGTGTCTTCTGCCTTGCGCACACACACACACACACACACACACACACACACACACACACACACACACACACACACACACACACAAAACTCTGCTTATTACACACATAGCATCACACAAACATGCCAAATGTTAAAAATGAAAGGATCACAATGTAAAAGATTTAGTACTGTGTACATAAAGATCCGGCTTGTCTCGAGATAATCTGCTTACGCGCTTTAACTTCGCACACTCACACACCTTTAACCTTGCGCATGAGTAGATCCGTTTCCTGTCTTGGAGAAGCGTCTTTCCGCTTGCAAATTCCTCCATGTAAATGAGCGAATCCGCCATGCGAGCAACTGGCCTTGAAAGGGAAGTGGGAGATGAGGCTCTGATTGGTTTATTGCACGTTATGCCCAAAACACACCCATTACCCATTAAGAGAATTTTAAAACTGAGTTTGATCTTTTCCACATATTTTGTATATGGACGGTAGGGACGCTTACACACACACACACACACACACACACACACACACTACAGCCTCATGTGCGACAAGCCTCGTCTCTGGTCAGCTGCGTAAACTAGTTTTTTACCTCCACAGCCGCCCATGCTGCATGCATGTTTTACTAACATTGACGAGATTGACCCTTAGGTATCGAAATTTGGTACCGAAAAACAGTAGTATTCGAGGCAATTCGATCTGTACCTCAAAAGTATCGAACTCAGATACTCAGCCCTAATTAAGAAATAGAGACAAAACACACCCATTACTCATTAAGAGAATAGGGATAACACTTTTAGACCAGCGTCGACCATTTTTCCCGTCATTAACTAGCAAAAGTGGATTCAGACACTGCGCTTAGATCTTAAAATAGGGCCCATGGTCTTCGCTGAGATTTGAATTTGACTTAAACCTGTATGAGAAGTTTCAGAGATTCTTTCAGTGAACAAGTACATTTTTAGATCCTAACGTTGTAAGTTGTACATTTCTATCTCTCTGAATTCTTGACTCTTACATCTTAAATCTGTATAAAGGACATTTCTCACCTGATGCTCTGTCACTCGCACACATTAACATCTGGCTGACGTTTCAGGTGACGGAAGTGGAGGAACCGTCTAAGTATGGCGTGGTTGTTTATGAGAGGGGACACTGGACGAATACATTCGCTTCGTCTGAGAAACCGCAAGTGTTTGTCTCCAACAAAATCAACGCTGGGATGTACATCTTCAGCCCTGCCATGCTGAAGAGGATCCAGGTCAGGACCATTCATTTAAACTGGCTTTTCAAATAAAAAATTTTTTTTGGCAAAAACTGCTTTGTATTGCTTAAAAGTAAATGAAGCATACTTTTAGTACTGTAAACTACATTATTTTGCAACTCGTACTGCCTTTCATTTATAATGTGCCTAACAGAAATTAAATTGCTTTATTTATCAAATAAATGTAAATAAATAAAAGCTCTAAACGTGACATGAAAGCATTTAACTTTAGTAAAATAATTTTCTTGATTGAAGATTGAGTTATGATCGTTATGAAAAGTGGAGTTTGTTAATACTGATTTCACATTTGCCCTAATTGTGGCAGTTATCGATTAACTGTAAGAATTTGATATAAAAGATTAGATATTTAATAAGGTTTGAAAAAATTACCTTATAAAGATAAAAATGCCACTGGAAATCTACTTAATGGAAAAGTCAACTTCAGAACACGAAAATGGAGAGTTTGGGAAGCTTTGGGATTCGGCTGTTCACGACAGGCCTAGAACCAGCCACTCCATATATCATAGTTTTCAGACAGTATCAAGGTTGTTCGTAGTCAAGTCAAGTATATTTATATAGCGCTTTTCACAATATAGATTGCATCAAAGCAGCTTCACAGTATCAATCACAACATAATAACAATGTTCGAAATGTGACATGTTTTGTGTGATGTGCTCTATATTTTCAGGGTTTAATCCCTTCATAACTAGTTGAACATTGTTAAGCTATTAAATGGAGTGATTTAAAGGTGTGTTAAACAAAGCTAGGTGTTTAGATGCAATCCAACGTTTAAGAGCTAAACTGATGCACAGTATTCACATTAATACAGAATCATTTATTCAAAAACAACATACACCGCATTCAAGGTAACTATTTTTATTAGTGCATGCATTCCCTGGGACATGAGCCCATACCCACTGCTAACACGATGCCCTGCGGTTGGAGGAACACGGCATTAACGCCAGTTTCGTTCTAATGTGGGTCGGCTGCTGTGTCCGGAGAGCACTTGTGCAGTTTGCTGTGAAGGAGAAATGCTGTCCCCAACACATAACTTCCTTTATTCTTTATTCTGTAAATCTATCCATCCATTCTCACAACACGTGTCCTCGGTAGCTTCTGTAGGCGGGATGCTGGAGCTCTTCCCAGTGAACTATTGGCAGGGAAACACCCAGTCCATCGACTGGGTGTAATTAGGTACTTGACATACAGGAAAAAGCCTCTAAAAGTGCCTCCAGTACAATATTTAGTATTTGGGTAATTAGTAGTTTTGAGATTAAATTAAAAATGAATTGCTGATCCTCAAACTCTTGAATAATATCAGCCCGTGACATCAACATCTTACATATACCTGGTGACCAAATTTGCCAGTCCTGGTATTTTCCTCTATTCCTTTTTTTAGACGTGTGACTGCATACTAGCCATTGTTGACCAATGAGAAATTGTGAACATTTCACACTCCAAGTTTGTCTTGCATACATCAGTGTAGCTCAAACAGTAGAGCATGTGCCAGCAAAGCTAAAATGTGGGGTTGGCATTCCCAGGGAGTGCGTGAACAAGACAAACATTACACATGTAATGCAATGTAAGTTGGTTTGAACGTGGCGTCTGCATAAATGTAAATGTAGACAGCTTCTCAAACTTTAGATTGGCTAGGTGGCCTGTAGCAGATTACGCGTGATATCTCTGCTCAGGTCAGTTATGCCACTCATTTATTTCAGGGAATAGGATTATTTTCTGCATACTTTAATAAAAACTTGTTTTAATTTATTGCTGAAGTCTCCAACATTTTCTGTATTTTGTATCCTCAGTTGCGACCCACTTCCATAGAGAAGGAAATATTTCCAGTGATGGCAGAGGAGGGACAACTGTATGCCATGGAGCTGCAAGGTAAAGGATCGCACACACTTTCACCTGACACACTCTTACTTAGAGCCATCATTCAAGCATTGATGCTTTTAAAGGCACTGTATGTAAGTTTTGCAGCCAATGGAAAGCAATCTGACGGGTCTCAGGCAGAAATCATGTTCGAAATCAGTGGATGAGCATATTAAAGTTTTATGAACATTATGTGGTAAGAAGCAGGGTGTATTTTACATTGCTGGTTTTATTATTATCCACCGTTGCTGCAGCCGCTCCAGTTGTTTTGTTGTGTACGCATTTATGATTAAACCTGCAGTCCGGCGGTTTTCCTTTTTGTCGCCATCTCTGTTCAAAATCTGCAATTGCAGTCAATTATCAACTTTACGAGTTTACCCTCAGGGTGGATGAACACAGTGTTTGTGGAGAGTGTGTGTGTCAGTCGCCGCCGATGTCGATACTGGCATTCAGAATCACAGATTATTCTTTTTGGAAGTATGACCAACATAAGAGTTTTCACCGAAAAATGTCATCTGAACTAGTAAGATCCATTTTTGTTCTGGTTCTGCCATTGCAATAAATCGCAGTGATTAAATCTAACAATCGCTTGTACGTTATCATATCATGCAAAACCATGCAAATTATACTTTTGTTAATTGTTAATGTTAACAATGTCAGCATTGCGTGACTACATGTAATGTCCTTCCGATATTATCCTTGTTTTTGCATGGGCCGGTTACAGTCTCTTTTTTTTCTGTAGCCACGCTAAAGTCTTCTGTATTTTACAGTGAGTGAGTCTCCAGTTGTCACTGGTGATTGTCGTTTGAACCTTTCAAATTGATAAGTTTAATTACATCAATTGATTAAACTGTCAAGTCAAGTCATCTTTATTTATATAGCCCTTATACAATACAGATTGTTTCAAAGCAGCTTTACAGAGATAACAGGAAAATAAAGCTACAAAGTTTGTTTCTTCTGTACAGCAGATCCAGAAGAAAATAGTGTTGCAAAAAGTTATTTAGTTAATTATATATATATATATATATATATATATATATATATATATATATATATATATATATATATATATATATATATTTATATATTGTGGAAAAAAAACGATGTCATTGTCCAGCGCAGTTCAGTTATCATATAATGCCGGCAGATGCTGGCAGATCAATATTATTGTTGAATATTCAGTGTCCACAACTAATCAAGACAAAAGCTAGGACAATTATCCAGTTCCTTCTGGTTGATATGATGTGCACCTCAGCACCACCGTGTTCAAATGTCCAACAAAATGTTCGGAATAATCAAAACCCAGAAAAATATTGTCTGGTGTGCAGTTTGTCTTTGGAAGAACTGATCCGAAAATAATGACTAACCACACTAAAACACACTAAACAAACAAATAAAAACAGGAGAAGAACAAAGAGCCAAGACGGTTTTGTTGCTAACGAAGCTAACCGTCTGTGTTCCAGGTTTCTGGATGGACATCGCCAGCCCAGAAGACTTCCTGACAGGCATGTGCATGTTCCTCCAGTCTGTTCGGCAGCAGGCGCCCGAGAGGCTGCGCGTGGGACCGGGCTTTCTCGGAACGTCCTTGTGGTGCGCATCACTACACATACATTACTTGGAGTTCTGAATGTATGAGGACCATGAAAGCTTGCATATGTTGTATTTCTTCCCAACAAACTATATTGTGCTTTTAAAGGAATATTTCACTTCAAAATGAAAATTCTGTCATCATTTACTCACCCTAAAGTTGTTAAAAATTTCTGCTGAACACCAAAGAAGACATTTGAAAGAATGTGGGTAACCAGGCAGTTTATGGACCCCATTGACTTATGTGAGATATTTTTTCTGGTTACCCACATTCTTCCAAACAACTTTTGTGTTCAGTAGAAGTTTGAAGTAGAGGTCTTCACGGGTCCAAAAATTCATGCCCGAACCAGAAGAGACCGTAATGTGCTACACCGAACCGACCCGGACCCGTCGTTCATTTCAAAAGTTGGACCCGACCCGTGCAGACCCGAGAAATGTCATAAATGTACTGCCCGGACCCGATCCTGGACCCGTCTATTTTTTGAAAACTGGACCCGAACCCGGCAGAAAGACACAAACCCGACTGGACCCGATTGTCGTCACATGTTTTACCGAGTTGCGAAAAATAAAACTTTTTGTCTTACCTAATTTCAGCAGCCGTCGTCTCACTTCCTTGTAACCTTACCTGACTGACTGTGATGCATTACAATCCACCGACAAGAAAGTTCTATCCATGTTATTTCTCTCGTTATTCCAAGCTTAATCCACTCATTTTTTCAGCTTTAAATGTCCACTTGATGTCACGGTGATGGATGACAAATGCAACCTTGCACATGCACATTCTGATCTCTGAGTTAACTCGCATAATAACTTTAACTGTTTGGCCTTTTGACCAAAAAGGCCACCAAAACTTTAAGATTAAACAAGACGGCTCATTTATACTATTATAAAAATAGGAGAAAATTCATTGTGAAGACCTATTGTTTGAAGCATCTTTAGGATGAGTAAATGATAGTTTACTCACCCTGATGGTTAATTTACAAAATGAATTTTCATTTTGAAGTGAACTATTCCTTTAAGTATAAGCCAGGGGTGTCCAGACCTGCTGTCCTGCAGAGTTCAGCTCAATCCCCAATTAAACACACCTAAACTAATTAAGCTCTTCCAGGCAGGTGTGTTGAGGCTTATAGGACCCTCCAGGTACAGCACTGGACGCCCTATTGGAAGCAGAATATGGTACATGTACTAAAACTATATGCCATTAACCTCCACCCAACTGTTTTCAGGACCCAACTGCAGTGATCGGGGACAACTGCACCATCGGGCCTAATGTGACGTTGGCGCTGGGGTAGTTCTGGAGGACGGGGTGCGAGTGAAGCGATGTACGGTTCTGAAGGGGCGCACATACGCTCACACTCCTGGCTGGAGTCTTGCATTGTGGGCTGGAGCTCATCGGTGGGAACAGTGGGTGAGTTCACACTTTCAGCAAGAGAGCCACCAACTGGTTTTAGAAGTAATTTGCCCAATTTCAAGCACCGTCCTTCTACCTGGGCCAGCTCAAGGCTTGGCTACATCTCTCAACAATACAAGAGTTTGGTGGCTACAGCCGGTCATCAGATGGGCACCCCCTTCCTTGGTGTTTCGTCGATTTAAGCCCATAACACCTCTGAAGGGCTCAACAGTAGATCCAGCATCCTGGATCTATCCCTACTGACCACCACCCAACTCTATGCCATTTTTAGTCTTTCAACAGGTTTGCTCTACCACCACACCTCCCACTGTATCCAAATCCAAATTGATGCTGTTTCCGCCTGTTCAGTGACATTGCCTTTTCAGCTGTTTCCTGGCCATCTCTTCAATCCCCTTCAATCCCCAAAAATCCTAGGGTTCTCCAGAGCTACTGTCCAGCAAAACTTCTGCAGCCGAACTCTACTGGTAGATTCCAGGCCTTCCATCCTTTTTGCTATCTCTTGAGGATAAGGCCTTGATATTTTTGGAGCTTACGCTTACGAGTTAACTCTATGAGCACCACCAGCTTGCCCTAAAACCAGGCTTCTGGACAATTCTAGTTTGAACAATTGGTTTGAATAAAACTCCACCCTTTTGGACGGACGTGTCTCTGCTTTAAGGGTGACCCCAGAAGGGAGAGCACAAGTGTTTTATGAGTTTCTCCATCTCCTCCACGCTGTCCTCCCTTCTGGAGTCACTATGGACCTGACAAAGGTGCTCCTCCTTCCTCCTCCTTTGTTGCTTTTAACTCCCCTGATCTTACATTGCCCAGAAGTTTCGACTGATATTTGAAAGGATTCTTGGTGAAATCTGTCCTCTCCTTCATTAGTCGTTTCCTGTCCCTACAGTGACATTCAGCTCTTCGCAAGATCTCAATGCGCTCTCTCAAGTTGTAACAGATTTCCTTTAGTGCTGGTCTCTATCATTCTCTCACTGTTGCTTCACGAAATGTCTCCCTTAGCCTCCGCAATCCCCTTCTAAGGATTGCTATTTCCTTCATGGGTCTGCTTTTCTTTTTGGCTAGGTGTTTGTTTTGGCCTTCAGCTCTTTCTTTCTGATGCGATCAGCACCTATGCTCCAAATAATGGAAGCCATAGCCTTGAGCTTCTTACCACATCTCTTGCCAAGGCTGTTTCCAGAACCTCATCCACATAATGATCAAACCTCTCCCACTCCTTTCTTGCCACTGAAGTTTACTGATTCCTTTCGGGACACTTCTACACATATGTCCTGTCCAGGTCGTCTAATCTCCATCTCTGTCTGGAGCTTTGTGTCTGACATGTTGGCGATGCCGTTCCTGCTCCCGTCTTCATCGAGTGCCTGGAGATTCCGGGGGCTGTTGCCTCCTGCCCCGGCCTCTCCTCGTATCACCAGGTTTCCCTTTGCTTTGTACATTATGTTCGGGTTACAAGTACTTCATCTTTGACTGATGTATCTTCAGACCCCTCTCATATCAGTAGTCTGTCCTGTGGGCCGTTCATCCTCCCCGCTCTCGCTCGACCCTGGGGGTATCTTGACCGTGGGTCCCTTCTTGTGAAGGTTGTGCTTTGGCCTGCCAAACCTCCACACCCCAGCTTTGGTCTTTCCCAAATGTCAGCCGTCTTTCCCAGCCGTCAGCCGTTCTTCCTCAGTCGCCAACTTGTCTTTCGAAGTAGTCACTGGGTCAACCAGAAAAAGATATGCTAAATAGATTTTTAAAAATAAATACATTACATTATATTGAGCTTATTTCTCCAAAATTTAAAAACTAAAAGTGTTTTCTGGCCGTTTTTGTTATAATGCGCTACTCCACACATGATTATTACTTATTTTTACGATCAGCGCAATACATGATGGTATGTAGGGCTTAGGTTAGGGACCATCGGTTGTACAGTACTTTCAAAATGCATTCTGGGATACATTGAGTGGACTATATAGGGTATAATAATCATCACTATACATTCGGACAGCACTACAAAATGGCGAGCTCACTATATAGTCCACTATATAGTGAGTAATAGGTGCTTTTGGACAGATCATGTGAATGATGATTAAAAAAAGAAAATGAGGGAAACAAGTATTAGACTATAGTCTATAACCAATAATTTTAAGGATCAAATAAATACATTGTAAACATATTATAATAACAAACAAACATGGTAATGGGTGGTTATTTCTGAGATGTTTTGTTTTCCATCCTTTGTTGTACAGTAAGTAGGTTTTGTGTGTGGTTTGGGTGATGAGGTGTGGCTCTGTGCTTGTGTTGTTGGCAGGTGCGGATGGAGAACGTCACAGTTCTGGGCGAGGATGTGATTGTGAACGATGAACTCTACATCAACGGTGCCAATGTTCTGCCTCATAAATCCATCACAGACTCTGTTCCTGAACCACGAATCATCATGTGAAACACCTTTCATGCCCCTCACAAAGTGCCCGAGTGGTGTGTGAGAATGAGCATGATGGGAAAGGTATTGGTTGTGGAGTATCTGAAGTATGATTGTGCTGTTTCTGCAGGTAAATCTCATCTATAGTAGATGTTCTCCAACTAAAGGCTGCATCACACATTTCTGACCCGTAAAGTGCTGTTGTTATTTCCCTCTGCATTGTGTCCTCTATTACTGACAATAAGACCATGACTTCCCTCCCTTTGTTTCATCCTGTTGATTTTGAGATGCCATTAGGTTTTCTAGTAATTATGTTGGTATTCTTTTTCATTGTTTTTTTTATGCCATGTATTGCTTTCTGGATAAAACACTGTGCCTGTAGAAAGAATGACAAGTATGTTTATGTATCAGATAACGCAGTAGCTGATTACTGTGATGACTTCCAGTAGTATGGACTAAATTATGCAAATCACATTCTATTCATCACTCAAGATCATGCAGAAATGTGATGGATATCTCCTGTGCAGATGAACAAAGATGAAAACTGACTCATGAAGTGATGTCTCTGTACACAGATTAAGATTTTGATGTCTTTTCTATCAAAAACATATAAACCCATGAAATATCTTTTGGTGTTTTATTTTGAGTTGTTTTCACTTAAAAGCAATTTAAACTTTTTAACTTTTTAAATGTTTGAAGTTGCTGCAGCTTTTGGGAATGTAAACAAATAAGACTGTGATTCATGCATATGAAATGTAGATTAAACCATATGGAGATGTCTTTGAATGTCCTAGCAATTACAAATCATGTGGAAATCATTAATGTGTTCAGTTGAAAATATTATAAGAATTCTTTACTATTAAATTGTGAAATATCAAAACAACACCAGTATTATACAGTCATTTATCATTTTAAATAATAACATGTGTGTGCATATCAAAGTTCACAAAAAGTGCCTAATTCTTGTAAATAGATTCTCGGAAACTAGTTTTCGGGTTCCATGGCTCGATGCATTTGGCTTTTTGGCTGATTCTACAAGGAGTAGTTCACTTTTCAAAAAACTTTTGCTGATAATTTACTCACCCATGTCATCCAAGATGTCCATGTCTTTCTTCAGTCGAAAAGAAATCAAGATTTTTGATGAAAACATTCCAGCATTTTTCTCCATATAATGGACTTCAATGGGAACCAAATGGTTCAAGGTCCAAAAGACACTTTCAGAGCAAACTGTTCAAAGGGCTTTAAACGATTTCCAGACGATGAATAAGGGTCTTATCAAGTGAAACGATCGCTCATTAAAAAACAAAAACGAAGTTTAAGTTTTATAAACTCAAATGTCTCGACTTGCTCTGTTCTGTGCATCACGCTCATGACTCTCCTGTTCGAACTCGTTCATCAAAACGAACAAATCTTTTTCCAAGTTAATTCGTTTGTTTCTTTCGTTGAATGAACAATGACTCGGAAAAGATTCTTTCATTTTGATGAAGAGTTTGAACAGGAAAGTCTTTGTTATTTATTTATTAAAAGAGCAATCGTTTCACTGGATAAAGTCCCTTATTCATTGTCTGGAATCGTTTAAAGCCCTTTGAGTTTGTAGTTTGCACCGAAACTGTCTTTTGGACCATGAACCTGTTTGGTTCCCATTGAAGTTCATTATATGGAGAAAATCCTGGAATGTTTTCTTTAAAAACCTCAATTTCTTTTCGAGCTGAATAAAGAAAGACGGACATCTTGGATGACATGGGTGTGAGTAAATTATCAGCAAAAGTTGTTTCAAACGTGAACTACTCCTTTAAATGAATTATTTGGAGTAATTCTTAGTATTTAGTGTTAATCATGATGTCTCATTCCTGCACGAGAGACCACGGGCATCTCTAGTGTCTGAAATAAATCTGAAACACACACACGGGTAGAAAAACACCAGTCGGTGAAGTTTCCATCTTCCTGACACTGAACGGACGTGTGCGAGTGACCAGGAGGAGGCAAGTTATTATATTGCATTTGAAATGATAGGAACTATTGTTGAGTGCTTTTCAAGATCTCATCTCATCAGCTCTGTAAAACAAAGGTTGACATTGACTCGGAGTAGACTCAGCACAGTTAGTTTCGTCTAATCTCGCATTCACGGGTGATGTAATGTCTCATATTCCTGCACAGAGGAAGCGGTCAGTCAGACAGAGGCTCTCAGTTCGTCAAACACACACACCTCACCAAACTGACTGAACTCGGCGCTACTCCAGAGAATAACGTTACACGGCTTGACTTATTTTCTAGCACAATGGATATGATCGCAAGGGATCAGAAGGTAAGTTATCTCACTCTCAAACAATTCATCAACTCGTCAACGTGCGTTGAAGTTTTAACTGTACAAAATGGTGTTTATTTTCATTGATGAATTCACATTTGTTGTATTGCTAACACCACATTTAAAACTTGAGCTTTTAGTTATGACCTTTTTTAAGTGAAAAGAAACGCGTTTGCGCAGTAATTATGTTTGCTTTGGCCTCACACTGGGTGGGGGCTTGATGTGATGTTGATTCCCGTGTACAGTAAGTTAACACATGAAAACAATAAGTGTGCGAAGTTTCGATAAGATTTTATTTACTCAAAGTTTCGCATTAGGAACTCATAACGTCTCGTTCTTGGAATTCATTTTGCGTCAATACGAGACGGCTGAGGTCCAAGATCAACTGAATAAATGAATAATCATATTCCTAATCATAACACATGCTTTTGTAGAATTGTATTTGCCGCTTTAGTTATTGAGTTAATTGGCATCTGTAGTCCAGGAGGACACTCACAAACTTTTTGAAAATGTAGCCAGTGTTGGCTGGGTTACACGAATGAATGCATGCACACTATCTGACTGGATAGGTCCTTCATGAATAACTGGGATTTACTGTATATCATCGTTTCTAACACCAGAACTAAAGTAGGAGTGCAGCAGTTGTGTGGGTAAAAGTGTGAATGTCATGACATATTTCCATATTTTGTACACAGAGGTGTTATGTCTACATTTTTTCAGGTACATATTTCCATTAAAAAAATCCTTTTGAAGAGGAATGGCGGAAGAATAACTGATGTTTTCAATATCCTTTTACATTCTGGTTCTTTTGGCATCTACATTTTGAAGCCCCTATATGGTCTAATCCTAGAGATATGGGGATCTTGATGTGGCTCCATGAGTAAACTGCTGAAATATGCAGATACACAAAACCACATGTTGCCACTTTTCATGCTAATTTAGCTACTTTAAAGAAGAATGTCTGAAGTAAAAAGAAAAATGTTGAAACTAAATGACATAAAAGCAATAATGTATTGATTTTTGATTGATTGCTGCTATTCATAATAAAGAAAACATGGCATTTCAGCTATACCTTCATTTCTCTTTTGGATTTCAGAAGAATCAATTAGTGTAATTTGATTTCTAAATGCTGGATTCTGATTGGCTGTCAAGTGTTTTTGGTAACACTTTATTTTCGAACCTGCAAACAACTGGGTAAGTACACAGAAATTACGGTGTACGTTTCTGTAATTATAGTGTACTTCCGTGTAAGTATAAGGGAACAATATGTTAAGTTTCGGGTAATAAAGGGGTAAGCAAGCAGATATGCAACCGGCTAATAACTTCGTAAGTACACTGAAATTACGATGTACGTTTCTGTAATTATAGTGTACTTCCGTGTAGGTATAAGGGAACAATATGATAAGTTTGGGTAATAAGGGGTAACAAGCAGATATACAAGCAAATTATTTAATTAGTTAAAAAATATCAGGTACCTATTATTTTAATATATTCCAGGCGAAAATCTGTTGTTTATAAAATGTATCACATAAATTTATTGGCTTTTCTTACCGAGATTAATAAATTGTTACTTTGTTGTTTGAGTATAATGTAGAAAAGACAATGTTTAATTAAGATGAAAAAGCATTTTGATTTTTTTTTTACAATAAAAGTCAGAAATTAAATGGGATCCTTTTGTATATTGTATATTTTATATATATTGTATATATACGTTGTATAGTCACTGCACTTACCCTGTAACTACGCAGAACAAGGAGGTAACAAGTACCACTTTAATTTACAGCCCGCAATGGTTACACTTACCCTGTAACTACACAGAACAAGGAGGTAACAAGTACCACTTTAATTTACAGCCCGCAATGGTTACACTTACCCTGTAACTACACAGAACAAGGAGGTAACATACGCTACTATGTAGCAATACGAAACAACATTATTTGCACTGTAATTACAGAGAACGGTACTGTTATCAAGAAAACAAAACAACAACAACAAAAAGTTTTAATTACACAGTATATTTGCCCTGGCATTTAAGTGTCATTGCAATTCAATGGGATAAGGTAAGTACTAATTACCACATGGTACAGTTTAAATTAAAATCATAACAGAAAATAATTATTTTGATTTAACATTAAGTAATCTCGTAAGAAAAGCCAATAAATTTAATGTTTAATTTCAACCCACAGATGTCAAATTACCCTGTAACATTGCACGAGAACATATTTAGCCAGAAATGTAATACATTTTGTAAACAACAGACGTACAATTTTTGCCTGGAATATATTAAAAGTATAGCTACCTGTTATTTTTTAACTAATTAAATAATTTCCTTGTGTATCTGCTCTTTACCCCCTGCCCCTTATTACCCCAAACTTAGCATATTGTTCCCTTACACCTACACGGAAGTACACTATAATTACAGAAACGTATACCGTAATTTCAGTGTACTTACGAAGTTATTAGCAGGTTGTATATCTGCTTGTTACCCCTTTATTACCCCAAACTTAACATATTGTTCCCTTATACTTACACGGAAGTACACTATAATTACAGAAACGTACACCGTAATTTCTGTGTACTTACCCAGTTGTTTGCGGGTCGTAAAAATAAAGTGTTACCGTGTTTTTTTGTTCATCAGCTGACAAAAATCATGATGATATTCGTTCCTCTGTGCTGTGGACTTTGCTATTCTTTTATATTTAAAATGATTAACTATATCTTTATTGTTAATAAAATGGAATAAGATGCCCCTTTATCCTTGAAACTGATTCAAATATAGGATCTTTTCAATGCAGTGTTGATGCAAGTTGACTGCACCTCCACCATTTTAGTGTATTTTTGGCACTTGTATGGTTTAATGTAGCTGTTTTGCAAAGTGACTGTTTTGACTACTGAAAATGTGTACAATTGAACAATTCATGCATGCAGCCACATTGAGATACTCCATATACGGCTTTAATAATAATGATTCTAAAAGAAATCTAAAAGGATATTTAGATATATGTAACACTTCTTAAATTACAGGCATGCAAACTTTGGGAAAAAACAACTTTCCCTATTTTTCTTAACCGTCACATTAAATAATGCATTATTTAGCTAACTTTCTTTATAGTTTGTACCATTAAAAAGTAAAAGTGTACTCGATGTCCTCTTCTTTTGTTTGAAAAACACAATATGGTCAGAAGGTCAAAAGGTTTTAAAGGCTTTGTTTGCATGGTTGCATGTTTTGTTGTGGTCTGTTTGTCTCTGGGTGCTGTTATTTCTGTCATATTAAGCTCTGTGATGAAAGAAAAGCCATCTGAATTCGAGTGGGAATTGAGCTGGACAGCTTGTTATTATGGATTGTGTTATGGATTGGGGTTGGGGGTAGGGGTTTGTTGTTGAGTGATTTGAAGTGAATGGCTGAGGTGTTTGTCATCATCTACATCAGTGTTTCTGTAGCTGTGAGTCTCATCCTTTTATTCAGTGCCATTATTGTAATAAACTCATTGTGCTGTATTAAAAGAGTGTAATAGTGTTTGATTTAAATCAGTATAAAGCTTTTTTTTATATTTCTTTAAGTAGTAGAACTTGTTCTTGAAATGTCATTGAACTGTTTCACCCAAAAGTGTACCCCAAATCATCAGTTTCACCATCAGACATGTGTTTGTTTTGTATAATATCCTTTTTTGCTTATTATTTGATTTTTACATTTTTCTTTAAAGTTCGTATCAGTAGCTCTTTCATTTAATGTTGTGTGAGAAATGGGATATACTAATTGTGACAAAATTGTTTAATATAGTTGAACAGCATTAGCCTCACTCTTGTTACCTGTTAAAACAGTGTGATGTAAAGAATTAAACTAAGTATAAATCAAAACATTTTTTTTAAACAACACATATATTGCTAAATACTACAACCTACTAAATGCAACTGAAAACCAAAGTGACACTTGTCAACGTCCTCTGATGGCATAGAGTATATGAGGGAAGACGTAAAAATGGAAAACATTGATAAAATGGAAAAACACACTCCTATCCTGATCGTTTTATACACTGTGGGTGACTGACACCAAGACGACGAGAAATTACTGCAAGCTGGTGGTAACTTTATTTCCAACATGAACATAATCATTTACAGAAATGAAAACAAACAAATAAACTTAAATTACAGCTTAAAGAATTAAAAAAATTATAATTGAAATAATCAACAGACAGGAAGAGATATGAGCGGTGCTAAACAAACAAAACAAAAAAACAGACTAAGCCCCACTCTCTAACCTGAAAACTAAGACAAAGATTAATAAATTCTTCAGCGCTATAACACGCCATAACTAAAGCTTCACTAACTAACCAAACAAAAGTTACACAGTTGCACACACTCCTTCCCTAGTGTGTCCAACAATGGTAACCCCACATGCATGTAAGATGTAGGTCACGTGACATACTTTAATTTCTCTTCTCTCGGGCTGGTCCTCTAGTAAGCAAACACAATCAAATAAGTGCGCAAGCAAACCACCACAAAGTCAGTATTTTCTCAACAAGCATAAGCCAACAAACACTCGAAACTCCTCCTCTTCTGTCTTCAGATTGCCTTAAATCCTGAACCACAGCTGATGATTGGTGGTCTCCGACCAATAGCAGCATTTATAAACTTAAAGATAGCAGATAGCAGAAAAATCCAGAAAGAAACCAAAAAGGGGGGAGGGACAAAAATGCTAGCATGCAACAAAAAAATTTAATAGAAAAAACTTGAAATAACTATAACTGCTTAAATGTGAACTACTTGGCTTCATTTATGGCACAGGTAGGAGTGTTTAGCCCATCTTGACTCCTCTTTGCTCGAAGCCTCCAAGATCTACAGATATATCACAGCGAGAGCATATCCTCTTCAGGACGCTCTACAGGGTTCAGGTCTGGCCTCAGGCTGAGCTGTTCCCAGCTGAAGAACATCTGCCTAAAGCATGATGATGCTCCCAAAGCTCGAGTCCCAGCTGAAGAACAGCAGCCTCAAGCTTGATGATGCTCCTAAAGCCCGAGTCCCAGCTGAAGAACATCTGCCTAAAGCGTGATGATGCTCCTAAAGCCAGAGTCCCAGCTGAAAACAGCAGGTTAAAGCGAGATGATGCTCCTAAAGCCAGAGTCCCAGCTGAAGAACAGCAGCTTAAGCGTGATGATGCTCCTAAAGCCAGAGTCCCAGCTGAAGAACAGCAGGTTAAAGCGTGATGATGCTCCTAAAGCCAGACTCCCACCTGAAGTAACATCTGCCTAAAGCGTGATGATACTCCTAAAGCCAGAGTCCCGAACTAAAGAACATCTGCCGTAAAGCGTGATTATGCTCCTAAAGCCTGAGTCCCAACAGAAGAACAGCAGCCTGAAGCATGATGATGCTCCTAAAGCCCAAGTCCCAGCTGAAGAACAGCAGCCTGAAGCGTGATGATGCTCCTAAAGCTCGAGTCACAGCTGAAGAACAGCAGGTTAAAGCGTGATGATGCTCCTAAAGCCAGAGTCCCACCTGAAGAACATCTGCCTAAAGCGTGATGATGCTCCTAAAGCCCGAGTCCCCAGCTGAAGAACAGCAGGTTAAAGCGAGATGATGCTCCTAAAGCCAGAGTCCCAGCCTGAAAACAGCAGCCTAAAGCGTGATGATGCTCCTGAAGCCAGAGTCCCAGCTGAAGAACAGCAGGTTAAAGCGTGAATGCATGCTCCTAAAGCCAGAGTCCCACCTGAAGAACATCTGCCTAAAGCGCTGATGATGACTCCTAAAGCCAGAATCGCCAACTAAAGAACATCTGCCTAAAGTGTGATTATGC
Source organism: Hybognathus amarus (assembly GCA_030378365.1). Classification (NCBI taxonomy): domain Eukaryota; kingdom Metazoa; phylum Chordata; class Actinopteri; order Cypriniformes; family Leuciscidae; genus Hybognathus; species Hybognathus amarus. The sequence goes on along the minus strand of JAQIUQ010007297.1, from coordinate 66,012 downwards.
TCCTAAAGCCTGAGTCCCAACTGAAGAACAGCAGCCTGAAGCGTGATGATGCTCCTAAAGCCCAAGTCCCAGCTGAAGAACAGCAGCCTGAAGCGTGATGATGCTCGTTTTCTTTGTTTCTTTGTTACCACACAAAACAACTAACTTTCTCCGATCAACAGATGCTACACTTGTTTACACCAGTATCGACTGTTGTAAAACCTTCTTTGACAGAGCAAAGGAAATCCACACTATTACTAGCACTTTATGCTAATCTTCCCTGCTTGTACAGATGATCAAACCTTCCATCTCTAAAGTAACTTTTTAGAGGGTAACAACACAAAATAACAAAAACAAACTAGCACTTTATGCTAATCTTCCCTGCTTGTACAGAGGATCAAACTTTCATCTCTAAAGTAACTTTTTAGAGGGTAACAACACAAAATAACAAAAACAAACACAAACTATTAGCATGTTACGCGTAATCTTCCCTGAAAGAAAATGGAAAGGATCTTTCACCTTCCAGAAACTTTAGAGGATGACCACAAATAACTATCACTAAAAATGCTAATACTTCTCTGTGAACAGAGAGTTATCACCAAATATTAACACTAATGTTAATCTTCCCTAAGTTTAGAGGATACCTTCTCTAAGCAACGTAGAGGCACTATCTCTGTTAAACAAAACTTCCCTGACTTATTCAGAGGATATCTTATAACTTCCCTGACTTGTTCAGAGGATCCCAAAATATTAACATTTAATGTCAATCTTCCCTGCCTGGGATAACTAAAGGATAACTTTAGTTAATCAAACACGTACAGCTGTCTGATAACTCTCTACGGCGCAGAGGATAAACTTGTACTGGTCTGGTTCTCTGAATGAGTGAAACTCACCGAATTGTTGTCTGTATGAAAAGATTCAGTCCTGAACTCAGTCAGAAGATGTTGCTTCTTGTTCTTGTTCTGGAACTCAGTCCGCTTTGAGATCCTGTGTTCTGGGAATCAGTCCGCTTTGTCAATCTTGTTCTGGAATCAGTCTGCTTGTTAATCTTGTTCTTCTTGAAGTTCTGGACTCAGGTAAGATTCTCTGTTGAAATCTTTTGTGCAGTTCTTGATTCAGGTAAGACTCTCTCTATCCGGGTCACCGGCGCCAATTGTAGTAAACTTCTTTTTCCTTGGTAGAAAGAGTTAGCAACTGAGGAGACCAGGAGACAACCTGGATTGTTTTCCAAGCAGAAGTTCTTTATTGCTGGTAGCTGCAGTCACGTCAACATCGTCTGACTAAGGGAGAATATTCCCTTACAATTTATACATTTAGAGGGAGGAGTTTACATAGGGGTGGAGTCACTCTGAAACAAAGCATGCAAATGAAGAAGGAACACACCCTACTCCGAGGGCATTACCAATCCAATTGAATCAGCATAACTATTCAGATGCTTATACTCGCCAGGAACTCTGGTCTCCAAAGGGCCATCCCAGAGCCATTAAAGACAAAAGGTGGAAGCCTCCCCTATAGCTAATCCAATCAAAAACAGGATTAAATCTCTACGGCTGGGAGGTGAGAAAAAACAGGACTATTAGGAAAGAGACTGGCTGAAGAATCATCTAAAATCTATACTTAACTTTATCAGTTTTTATACCATTGGAGTGGAAAACCTAAATTAAACATATAATAAATTTGTAATCTCACACTCCTAAAGCCAGAGTCCCACCTGAAGAACATCTGCCTAAGGCGTGATGCATGCTCCTGAAGCCCGAAGTCCCAGCTGAAGAACAGCAGCCTGAAGTGTGATGATGCTCCGAAGCCTAAGTCCCAGCTGAAGAACAGCAGGTTAAAGCGTGATGATGCTCCTACAAGCCCGAAATCCCAGCTTGAAGAACAGCAGGTTAAAGCGCGATGATGCTCCTGAAAGCCCAAGTACTAGATGAAGAACAGCAGCCTAAAGCGTGATGATGCTCCTAAAGCCCCAGTCCCAGCTGAAGAACAGCAGCCTAAAGCGTGATCACTGCTCCCAGTCTCCAACTGAAGAACAGCAGGTTAAAGCGTGATGATGCTCCTAAAGCCCGAGTCCCAACTCGAAGAATAGCAGGTTAAAGCATGAGGATGCTCCTTAAGCCTGAGTCCCAACTGAAGAACAGCAGGTTAAAAGCGTGATGATGCTCCTAAAGCCTGAGTCCCAACTGAAGAACAGCAGTCTAAAGCGTGATGATGCTCCTAAAGCCCGAGTCCCAACTGAAAAACAGCAGGTTAAAGAGTGATGATGCTCCTAAAGCCTGAGACCTCCCAACTGAAGAACAGCAGGTTAAAGCGCTGACTGATGCTCCTAAAGCCTGAGTCCCAACTGAAGAACAGCAGGTTATAGCGTGATGATGCTCCTAAAGCCCGAGTCCCAACCTGAAGAACAGCAGGTTAAAGCGTGATGATGCTCCTAAAGCCCCGAGTCCCAACTGAAGAACATCTGCCTAAAGCGTGATGATGCTCCTAAAGCCTGAGTCTCAACTGAAGAACAGCAGGTTAAAGCGTGATGATGCTCCTGAAGCCCGAGTCCCAACTGAAGAACAGCAGGTTAAAGTGTGATGATGCTCCTAAAGCCCAAGTCCCAGCTGAAGAACAGCAGCCTAAAGTGTGATGATGCTCCGAAAGCCTGAGTCCCAGCTGAAGAACATCAGGTTAAAGCATGATGATGCTCCTGAAGCCCGAATCCCAGCTGAAGAACAGCAGGTTTAAGCGTGATGATGCTCCTGAAAGCCCAAGTCCCAGATGAAGAACAGCAGCCTAAAGCGTGATGATGCTCCTAAAGCCCAAGTCCCAGCTGAAGAACAGCAGCCTGAAGCGTGATGATGCTCCTAAAGCCCAAGTCCCAGCTGAAGAACAGCAGCCTAAATCGTGATGATGCTCCTAAAGCCCGAGTCCCAGCTGAAGAACAGCAGGTTAAAGCGTGATGATGCTCCTGAAAGCCAGAGTCCCACCTAAAGAACATCTACCTAAAGCGTGATGATGCTCCTAAACCCCGAGTCCCAGCTGAAGAACAGGAGCCTAAAGTGTGATGATGCTCTGAAAGCCTGAGTCCCAGCTGAAGAACAGCAGGTTTTAACCTTTAGCGTGATGATGCTCCTAAAGCCTGAATCCCAGCTGAAGAACAGCAGGTTAAAACGTGATGATGCTCCTAAAGCCCAAGTCCCAGATGAAGAACAGCAGCCTAAAGCGTGATGATGCTCCTAAAGCCCCAGTCCCAGCTGAAGAACAGCAGCCTAAAGCGTGATGATGCTCCTGAGTCCCAACTGAAGAACAGCAGGTTAAAGCGTGATGATGCTCCTGAAAGCCCGAGTCTCCAACTGAAGAATAGCAGGTTAAAGCATGAGGATGCTCCTTAAGCCCGAGTCCCAACTGAAGAACAGCAGGTTAAAGCGTGATGATGCTCCTAAAGCCTGAGTCCCAACTGAAGAACAGCAGGTTAAAGCGTGATGATGTTCCTAAAGCCGGAGTCCCAACTGAAGAACAGCAGGTTAAAGCGTGATGATGCTCCTAAAGCCTGAGTCCCAACTGAAGAACAGCAGGTTAAAGAGTGATGATACTCCTAAAGCTAGAGTCCCACCTGAAGAACACCTGCCTAAAGCATGATGATGCTCCTAAAGCCTGAGTCATAGCTGTAAGAACAGCAGGTTAAAGCGTGATGATTAATTGTCTCCCATTCTAATGCGCTCTGTCTGATTGACATGCATGGGTGTGCCGGCACTCATTCAGTAAAGTCTGAAGTTTAAGTTATACTGTCAGGACAAGCCTTCGTGCAAAATGGAAATACTCATGTGAATTTGTGTAACACCTACAGTTGTGATTAAAATTATTAAACTCGCATTCAAAATCTGTTTATTGCCAAAATTTACAGACTTTCAGCTGTGTGCAATAAACAAATAACAAACAAAAGTAACTGAAATAGATCAACACAACAAATATTCAAATGGTTTCCCAAAATTCAACTTTTAATGACTTCTGCAGTATCAACATTATTCAACCCCATGAATAGAAGCTCTCAACAACAGCACTAATCTGCAGAAACACGATGCACACCTTAAGCACATGAGATGCAACTAATCAAGGGTTTCATTAGACTTGCACCAGGTGTGCTTGAACTAGAAACACATTAAATATCTGAACTGGCTAGGTTTGTTGAGTGTCACATTTGACTGTTTGTTATAAATATGGCAAATAAGTCAGACAATGGTCATCGCCCTTCACAAACAAGAAACAGGATATAAATGGATAACAAAGTGATTAAATGTTTCTAGAAACACCGCTGGAAGCATAGTTCACAAGCTTCAAAGTTAAAGGAACAGTGGTTACACTACCTGGACAGGGCAGAAAAAGGAAACTTTCAACAGATTTCTGAGGAGGCAGATTCAGAAAAACCCTTGTTTAAAGACTTGTCTACAACAGACAATGAGGTTTCAGCTTGCACAGTAAATTAATGCTTGTACTAAAAACACATGCCAGAGCTTCCAAGACATATACCACTACTGACCCAAAAGCACAAAGAAAAGTGCTCAAAATCATATAAATGAGCCATGGAAGTTTCAGGATTCTGTTCTGGTAGCGAATGAACTAAACTGGATCTTTTCTGCCCAATCGAAACAGCTGGTGGATGAAGTAATGAAGCATATCTTAAATGAACACTGTTTAGCAGTTAAGCATGGTGGGGCTTGGCTGATGCTCTGCGGCTGCAGATCCCTCTGGCACTGGAAACCTGCAGCGTGTGGAAGGCAAAGATGGTTTATCTGAGTATCAGGTAAATCCTAGGCGAAATTGTCATGCCGTCAGTGAGGAAGCTGAAGCTTGCATGTTATTTGACTGTGCCAACAGAACAACGATCCCAAACATGCCCCAAATTCCAACTAAGGCTTGTGATGCAGAAGAAGTCCTGTGAAGATCCTACAGTGGCCATCACAGTCGCCTGACTTGAACCCCTTAGGAAATATCTGGTGGGATTTAAAGGCGGTGGTAGTGGATCTCAAACCTAAGAATTTGAGCAACTGGAGGCCATTGTTGATGAGGAATGTCAAGTTATCTCAATTAACTCAAGTCACCTTCATTTATAGGGCTTTTAACAATATGGACTGTTCAAAGCAGCTTTCCAGTGATAATAGGAAATTAAGCAACAGAGATTGTTTGGGCTTTACTGCAGCTCTAGGCCGTTAACACTGACATTGTTCTAACAGAAAAACCTTAACACGCTTCGAAATGCTCATCCCACAACATATGTTTTTATCTCATCCAGCAAGCTTTAAAAATGCAAACCTGTGAAAGCGCTATGACGTGTACATGCTATTACGTGTTTTGTCTATAGGCATGCGCGTTTGAATATATATGTGCGCAGACTTTAGACAGTCTTTCTTTACAAATTGACCTCACAAATTACTTGTCTGGTCTTAAAAATGTATAAAAACAAATGTATTTATCGCTTCCATGTAGCCATGTGAACTGGAACTATTTTGGCAATGATTATCTGTACAGAGGTAAAGGGAAGGAGGCCTTCACAAGGTTAGATTTATAGTCAGGACTGCGTTGTCGTTGATACAGGCGCAGGTCTTTCATCAGTTCTGGATACGGCCTGAATCCGGCAGACTGCGGTAAACCTTGGATAAACAGAGAACAAATGTTCCGAGCATTACAATAATCTAGCCTCTAGGTCATGAATGCATGAACGAATTGTTCCGCATTTGTCATTGCAGAACATTTGACGTAATTTTTAAGATGGAAGAATGGGTTTTACAGACACTAGAAACATGACTTTCAAATGAAAGATTGCTATCAAAGAGCACACCCAGGTCTCTAAGTCAAGTCACATTTATTTATATAGTGCTTTTTACAATACAGAGCAGAAGCAGCTTCAGCAGTGATAACATGAAAATAACACAACACATTATCAATAAAATAACCAAAGACGAAGACCTGACAGAGAAGCCATCAAGTGTTAGAACAGGTATTCTCAGGTTGTTATGTTAAGTAGTAGGAAATTGCTAGTCATCCAGTTGTCAGCTATGTGTCACTGGGTGATTAGGTGATTATTCAAGAGGATGAGCGGCAGGTTTGGAGGGGGAGGAGCTTGAGTGGTGATTGGGGCACATGCTCCCAAAGTGTGAGTATAAAAGAATATAAAAGAAGGCCATTTTGAAGCGAGAGATGGGGAAAAGAGAAAGAGCTGAAGACACAGGAAGAGGGGCAGCAGGAAGGAAGCCGCGAAAGAAGAGAACTTGTGATATGTTTATTCCTCACAAAGTCTGGGAGAACCCCAAGCCAGCATGAAGGATCCTGGCGGTGATATGAGTGGAGGTTTAATTCAATTGGGAGGTATTGTGGAAACAAGCACGTTTGAAGTCTCAAGTGTTTTACTGATTGCACAAGTGCGGGAAATTCTCTGATGTTCAGAGCAAGAGGAAGCCGTTAGAGCCGGTCAGCGAATGAGAAGCTAAAAGCTGTCGCTGATCCTCTGCTGTTCAGCCACTGTCGCCAGGAAATAACCACGGAGCCAACCTCTTAAGACTTTTTATAATCCAATAAAGAAACATTGTTATTTATTTTAACCTGTTTCCACGGTCTCCTCAGGGGCGGTGTTTTCAGTTTTCAGGGTGGGCGGCCCACTGGAGCTCACCCCGTGTCATAATGTGGTTTTGTGTCTTGTCTTTCTGTTATCAGTGGTTCCCTGTCTATTAATTGTTCAGGTGTTTTTGATCTTCTCACGCCCCTTGTTACCTTGCCTAGCTCCGTCTGTCGATACTTTAAGCCCTGTGTTTCTGCCTCAGTTTGTGAATTGTTGAATGTTTGTCTCCGTTGGTCGCTATTTGATTCTGAGTCCTGTATTACAGTCTCGAGTCTTTGTAGTTTGTAGTTTGTCTAAATAAAGCCTGTACACTACGTTTGGATACAGCCTCCTTCCCGTGCTTCTACCGCACCACATTACCAGTGTTACACCCCGACCTGTTGTGACATATGCATTCCGTTAGTTTTGTAAATTGGTGAGTTTCGTCAGGGCGTGAAGACATATAGAGCTAAGTCTCATCAGCACAAAGGCCCTAATAATAGAGTCAGAAATTTTTGCACGTTAAAAAAAAAATATTTACCGTCACGTCATAGAAAAATGGAATCGGTTAGTTTTCTGCAGTCTTTGCATCCATAGCAAGCAGTTTGAATGGTTATTGAATTGTGTTTTGATAATTCAGAGCCCCTGAATCAGCGAATACGAAAATGCATACGAAAATTTCTGTCCTGCAATGTGCACTGGCCTTAACAGTGAAAATGATAACTTCCAAATGATATCTCGCTAATGACAGCATGTACAGAGTGAACAGCAACGGTCCTTCAGTACTGAGCCTTGTGGTACGCCATACTGAACTTATCGATCGATAAAGATTCTTCATTTACTGCTAACAAACTGATAAAGGTCAGATAGAGTATAATTTAATCCATGCTAGTACAATTCCACAAATGCCAACATAGTTTTCTCAGTCTATTTAAAAGAATGTTGTGGTCAATAGTATCAAATGCAGATCGAGAACGAGATACAACCACGATTCGGATGATAAGAGCAAATCATTTTATTTACTCTGATGAGAGATGTCAAAGCACAAGTACCATGGTATGGTCTAAATCCTTGCAGTATTATATCTTTCTAAAAAGGAACATAGTTAAAAAAATGCAACTTGATCCAACAGAATTAGTCAATTACAGGCCGATCTTAAATACCTTTTCTGTCAAAGATACTAGAAAAGGCAGTATCCTTGACAGAAAAGGTAGATTTGACCTGTAATTGACTAATTCTGTTGGATCAAGTTGCATTTTTTAAATGCAGGATTATTTTTATTTTTATTTTTTAAAAATCGTACATTTTAAGCAGTTTAATCATAGCCAGTGTGGTGAGCAGGACGGCCGAAGGGATGTGAGAGAAAGTCGCGAGGCCGGTGGTGCGATTGCTAATGAGCAGCACCTGCGAGGCACACCGGTCTCAGCATCTCTCACGGAGGAATGAATTTGTTTGTTTCATTTAAATAAAGTTATATTTTGTGATGGATATCCGGTTCCTGCCTCCTTCTTCCCTGAACACTGGTGCCGAAACCCGGGAAGAGGAGGAACGACGCTGAGAAGCCGTTGCCGTCCACCGGGGGCTGGGGAGCGTCGAGAGCATCCACCGAGGGCCATCCAGCGTCGCCGCCAAGCACCGCGGAGGAGATCGCCCAGCTGGTGAGGGACAAGATGGCAGCGCGTTTGTGGGAGCCGGACCAATTTTTCCTCTCTCCCCTCTCTCGTGGCCGTCACTCCGCATGCCTACGTTTCCCTTGGCTCGTCGATCCATGCCCCCAGGGATCCCTGGCGGGCGGCGGCGGGGATCCCTGGGGGTATGGATCGACGGAGGGTGGGTGGAGTGGGAACAGTCTCGGGTGTATCCCCCGGCCTGTGAGGGGTGATGGGGGTATGTGGTGAGCAGGACGGCCGAGGGACGTGAGAGAAAGTCGCGAGGCCGGTGGTGCAATTGCTAATGAGCAGCACCTGCGAGGTAGCCTGGATGCCAGCCCGAACTCCGCCCACAACATTTTTTGGACGGGAAGTTCGGTCTGGACTCGAATCCATTGAGGAGTAATTATGATCTGGCAAGAAACGTTCGGGCCAATCAAATTGCCAGGGCGGGCTTTATACGATGATGGACAGATTGATCTGCAAGTAATCATCACGTTATCGTTTCCCTCAGAGATGACTGCAGCTGTCGCGTCTGTTGTGAAATAAATCGACAGCGCATTCATTTTAATAGACAAACAGAGAACTGCAATCAAGGCATTTGTCGATTGGAAAGATATTTTGCCGTCCTTCCCACATGATTCGGGAAAAGTGTAACTTATCAGCTGGCTCCGATGGTCACTAAGAAGATGGGACGTAATGAAAAGCCTGTGGTCGTTGTGGTTTCTGCTTTGGTCGCACTCATGGAGAAGTAAGTAAAAGAAGCAACACTCGTTATTTAACTTCTAAAATAAGTAAGTTCTGTAGTTGAAAACTGCGCTATGCAAAGGAGTTGACTTACTGCGTTGCTCTGATTGGTTGTAGGTCTACCGACTATCCAATTGAGTGCAGAGTTGTTGTTTTTTCCTGGTTCGGTTACGACACGCCTCATAACCAAAGCTTAATGGAGCGGTCTCAGACTCATATTCTCATTAGAATATGAGTATGACGAAGTCAGGCTACCTGCGAGGCACACCGGTCTCGCATCTCTCACGGAGGACGGAGCCATAAAGGGGGAGCGACGGAGTAGATGAGGGAGAGAGGAACAGGCCTGCTTTTGTTTGTGTTTTGTACTTTATTTTGGTAAGCCAGCAGTCGTCCGTGAGGGGCTGTTGGCCGGTATTTATGTTTTATTTTGGGTAGCCAGCAGTTCCGTGAGGAACTGCTGCCAGGTAATTTGTTTGTTTCATTTAAATAAAGTTTTATTTTGTGATGGATATCCGGTTCCTGCCTCCTTCTTCCCTGAACCCCGTTACAGCCAGCTTAAAAGTTTTTGTTACATATGATGACAAAGATGAATTAATGATATTAAGAGGAGGATCTATGACTTCTGGAAATATTTCTTGCAATAGGGTTAACAGGCTAGCGAGATACTAGCATGTTGTGCTACCGATGTCAGATTAATGTGATCGCCCATTTAGATTAAATACAGTTATTTTTTAAACAAATTAAATTGAAATTTAATCTTAATCTCAGAATCATTTAGAATCAGAGTTTCATGAGATGTCTCTGCAGTGAGTGAAGTAATTTGCTATTCTATAAATACTGTGTCCTTTTCCTCTGACCTTTCTCTCTTTCTTCTTTTTTTCCCAGATGTTGGTTGGGTCACTGCCAGCAGGAAAGGGTGCAGCTTGTCTGACATGTAAAGGGATCTGCTCTGGATTCCAGCCACATTCCTGGAGGTAATTTATTCTCTTGACTAAAGATGAAAAAAGAGAGGAAAGGGCTTCTAGGATTTGGCTTTTTCAGCAAACAGCTTTATCAAATGTAAATGACCACTGTCTGCTAATAGGATTAATGTTATTTCACGTGTGGTCAAGACTTCGTTTTCGGGTCGTTTGAGAGACACTGATTCATTAAGGTCCCTGGCCAGGGAGGATTGTCACCGCTATGATATTAAAACTAGTCTGTCCCAAAACTTTGCGGCTTCTAAACTGTTGTTCACTTCCGCAATGATTTAATTACTAGTTAATTACTACTAATAGTTCTGCCCCAATGGGGTTCGTAAGGTGTCCCTCATGGGTCTATCCTTGGTCCGGACCTATTTACCATTTACATAAACACCATTGCCTCTGTGGCAGATAATGGCAAAATACACCTCTATATGCAGATATTGTTCCACCCCCACCCTAGCACAAGCTTATCATTCGCTACAGAAATCTTTTAATTTACTGCAGGCTACCTTCATTGATCTCAGACTGGTTTTAAACGCTGGTAAAACTAAAGTGATGTAGTTCACAAAGTCTCGCACAGTGCCTGTATCAACCACCAGAGAGTAAGTTTTTCTCTCCAAGCTAGGAGGAAATTGATCAGTCCCACTTTCTTACCAGTCTTGGACTATGGGGATGTTATTTATATGCATGCTGCTTCTACCACGCTGCACACACTTGACACAGTCTTTCATGGTACATTACGTTTTTTATGAACGCCAAGTCAAGCACTCAGTCACTGTCGTCTTTATGAGGTTTTAGCTCTTTAGGTCTGCATAGATGGTTCCACTGGCACATTTTTATTTATAAGGTCACTAATGGTAATTTACCCAGCTTTCTTTAATAGTCTGTTGACCTGGAATCACTCCATTTACAATCTCCGCTCTGTTAAACTTCTGGTTCTAAATACCCCATGCATAACAACTGAATTTGGTAAGACGGCATTAGTTATGCTGCTCCTTGGTGTTGGAATTTGCTCCAAAAAGTACTGAAGCTTTACGTTTTTATACCAATTATTACAAATTTAAACAATCTACATGTTTTCAATTACCACTTTAAGTCATTCTTAAATTGTTTTCCATGTACTTTAAATTTGTTTTGTTTGTTGTGTTTATGTGAGTCTGTGTAACTTGTGTAATTGTTGCCCCAGGGCTCCCTTGTAAAATAACTTAAGCCTTCAATGTTTTTTGAAAATAAAATCAAACCTATTAATGAAAGATTTTCATCAAACTCATCAGAAGTTTCCTGGTCCTTACCCAAGGCCATAAAACACATCCTCTAGCTTTACTCTCACCAGCCCATCCTCTGTTACACTGTAAAAAAAAAAGTAAATTTACAGGTAATGGTCTGTATTTTTTTTACAGAATTTTGCCGTTTTGTCATTATACAGTGAATGCCTGTTATTTTACAGATATTTGCTGTAATTTAAAGGTCCACTATTGAATTTACAGGTAATTGCTTGTATTTTGGTTTTACATCTATTTTACGTTTTTTTAAAGGAAATTGTCTGTATTTTTACAGGGTTGTGTGTAATTTTACATAACATATTCCGTAATATTTTGCAGATTTTTTCTGTTAAATTAGAAAACACAGAAAAGAAGGTATAACTGCAGAAATCAGCAGTCATTTAACATGTTTTCCTTGAAGATCATTAAGTATGTGGGTGTTAAAGTGAGTTTTAAGGTTAAATAATAGTATTTCCATACTAAATACCATTAAATTTATAGTTTTTGAAAGTGAAAAAGAACAACTCATTGTATAATTTACAGTGAAAAACCGTAAATTGACATTCCCACAATTCCCTGCATGAAACTTCACATTTGATGTGTTTTTGTTGAAATAACTATGTTTCTTCATAGTTTTCTTAGGTTTTTCTAAATCAGTTATGTATATTAGGGTTTTATGTTACATTTAATGTTGTTAAACTAATGTTTAATGCATTTTAAAAATTTCATGTGTTACCATGATGGTGTTTAATGTTTCTGCGAATGAGACAGGGGTGCGTTTCCCGAAGCATCGTTAGCCAGCTATGGTTGGCTAGTTGATAGTTGGCTAACGATGCTTTTGGAAAAACGCTCCCCTGTGCAGTTTCTATATATTAGTATTAACTCTCTTGTGGAAAAGCTGTTTGTAATGAACTTTGAATGATCATGTGACTCTCATCATCACTGTGGTTGTCAGTGTTACAATGGTACAAAACAGATATTAATACTTAAATAGGTCAGTAAATTAACATTATTATATCAGATAATGAAAGATATTTTTGTGTAGAATAACAGTAATTATAGAATAAGAAATTACCAATTTTTTTACTGTTTTTTACTGTTTTTTACTGACAGTATTTTTCCGTTTTTTAACAGACATTTTCTGGCGCCCCTGCTGCCAGAAAATTACCGTTTTTTTACAGGTTTTTTTTTTACAGTGTATCCTCATTCAAATCTCAACTAAAATCTTTTCTTACAGTATTTCCAGCCCTGTTTAGTGTTCTGCTGTTTTGGTGCTGTGATGTATACTAATGCTTGATGCTGTGTTTTTGTTAACTTCTTGAACAGGGGCCCTGAGCTTGGAAAAGGCACTTTATAAATAAAATGTATTATTATTATTATTGACAACGCACTGCCTATGTCATAAGGCATAAGCCCTAGCTGGTCCAGTGCTGGCTCCCACTTTATATTAAGTGGCTTTAAAGGGTCAACTATTTTAACTTAATAAAATAGTTTAGAAATCATTTGAATGGTTTAATAACCTGTTCTGGAGAGAATGGTGACTATCCCCGCTCCCCCAGCATTCCCAGGCGGAAAATCAACCTTGCAACATTGTTTAATAACATTGTTTAATAAAAAATGCACATGAGCAGCGGTAGAAAGTGGGAAGAAGGCGCAGCAAGTGAGTTTTTTATGACAGTGTTGTGAAAATATACGCCCCACAGCTGCAAGGGGCGCTGATGAGAAAACATGCGACAACAAAAGTGAAAATCAGCGAAGAAATTATTTTTACAGAGTTGCCAAGTTCCCCTTTAATTACTATGTACTTACATTGAAATAAATAATTTGATACAACAGACTTAGTGTGCATACATGTTTGTACATTGTACTTATATTTTTACAGCTGTAATTAATTCATGTAATTACATTTGTAATTACACTGTTGACCCTTCCCTTCCACCTTTAACCCTACCCATCCCACACACACCTGTCCCTAACCTTACCCCATCAGACCTCAATAGCAGCAAAAGTGTTTTACAAAACAACATGAACACAAGAAATACATTGCAAGCTTTTCTGCAAAAATAAACTACAATCTATCTTATTTTTGCAGAAAAGCTTGCATACAGTGCCACTGCGGTCAGGAGGAGCATGTGTCCAGCTCCGACAGCGAAGACGACCGCATGGTGGGAAGATTGCTGGCAGAGTCCGCTGACAGCCCATCTCACCGCTAAGGTCAAGGGAGGAGACGGAATGAGGATCTACAAGCGCAACCGGCATGATCTGTCACCAACCCAGTGGTCTCCCGTAAAGACCCAACATTCAACACGGTCACCTATGACTGGGTCCCACCAGGCCTCACCCAGAAACTGGTAAGAGAACCATGGAAGCCTTGGCTCCTTTATATTTAGTAGTTTATCATGGTTGCAGTCAGGCGGTGGTACTGTGGTGTTGGTATTTTACCAGCTTCTAAAAGCCCTGAACCACAAGGTGAAAAACAAAAATCACAAGCTGTGCTTTAGTTTTGTCTTGTGAGGATAAAATTAGGCTACTGGAATTACCATGAAATCAGAATCTTTAACTTTTTCAGAAAACAGCACAACAGTATACTTAAAATCTTCTGTGTGTTCTCTCTCTCAAGGTGTCCCTCAAGGCTTTGTTCTTGGACCACTTCTGTTCAATATTTATTTGTTACCTCTTGGTCACATTATCGGTCAGTCACGGTTCTCAGCTAACACTGTTATGTTCCATCTCTGCTTGGCCACAGCTCGCCAATTCTATCTCGCCAAGTCTTCCACAGTCCATCTTTTACCTCAACTCCTCCTTCTAACGCCCCAGCAACACCCAGTGTCTTCTCTGACTTACTACCGGCAATGCGAACCAAGCTCCTGTTTCAGTCATACAGGGACCGGACAGCCCTTAGCAAAGGACCCCGGACCCCATTTTCCAGAGCATCCTCCACAGGCCACCTCGGGGGACGCAGTCGAATGCCCTTTCCAAATCCACAAAACACATGTGGACTGGTTGGGCAAACTCCCATGAACCCTCCAGCACCCTGTAGAGAGTATAGAGCTGATCCAGTGTTCCCACGGCCCGAACGGAAACCGCACTGAAAACCACTATCGCCGTATTCTCCTCTCCAGTACCCCAGCATAGACTTTCCCAGGGAGGCTGAGAAGTGTGATCCCCCTATAGTTGGAACACACCCTCCGGTCCCCCTTCTTAAAGAGGAACCACCACCCCGGTCCGCCATCCCAGAGGCACTGTCCCGACCACCACGCGATGCTGCAGAGGCGTGTCGACCAAGACAGCCCCACAACATCCAGAGACTTGAGGTATTCGGGGCGGATCTCATCCACCCCCGGTGCCTTGCCACAGAGGACTACCTCAGTGACCTCAGCGAGGGTGATGGACGAGTCCACCTTTGAGCCCCCAGCCTCTGCTTCCTCAATGGAAGACATGATGGCGGGATTGAGGAGGTCCTCTAAGTATTCCTTCCACCGTCCGACGACATCCCCAGTCGAGGTCAACAGTCGCCCACTCCTACTGTAAACAGCATTGGTAGGAGACTGTTTCCCTCTTCTGAGGCGCCGGACAGTTTGCCAGAATCTTCGAGGCCAGCCGATAGTCCTTCTCCATGTCCTCACTGAACTCCTCCCAGGCCCAAGTTTTTGCCTCCACGACCACCCGGGCCGCAGTCCGCTTAGCCTGCCGGTACCTGTCAGCTGCCTCCGGAGTCCCACGAGCCAACCAGGCCCAATAGGACTCCTTCTTCAGCTTGACGGCATCCTTTACTTTCGGTCAGAAACCTACAGAACTTACGGCCACAGCTCCGAGCAGCCGCTTCGACAATGGAGGTGGAGAACATGGTCCACTCAGACTCAATATCTCCAGCCTCCCTCGGGATCTGGTCGTAGCTCTGCCGGAGGTGAGAGTTGAAGATCTCTCTGACAGGAGATTCTGCCAAACGTTCCCAGCAAACCCTTACATTACGCTTGGGTCTGCCGAGTCTGTCAGAGCCTCCTCCCCCACCATCGGATCCACTCTTCACGCGAGTGTCCAAGACATACGGCCACAGGTCAGATATAACGACCACAAAGTCGATCATCGACCTATGACCTAGGGTGTCCTGGTGCCACGTGGACTAGTGGACACCCTTATGCTTGAACATGGTGTTCCGTTACTGGACAAACTATAACTAGCACAGAAGTCCAATAACTGAACACCACTCGGGTTCAGGTCGGGGGGGGGCGTTCCTCCCAATCACGCCCCTCCAGGTGTCACTGTCGTTGCCCACGTGAGCGTCTGAAGTCCCCCAGTAGAACCTCAGAGCACTTTCCAGCACTCCTCCCAGAGACCCCAAGAAGGCCGGGTACTCTGCCACTGCCGTTTGGCACGTAGGCACACACAAAAGTGAGAGACCTATCCCCCGACCCGGTAGGCGCAGGAAACGACCCTCTCATTCACTGGGGTAAACTCCAACACATATGGCGGCTGAGCTGGGGGGCTATAAGCAAACCCCCACCAGCCCGCCGCCTCTGACCATGGGCAACTCCAGAGTGGTAAAGAGTCCATCCTCTCTCAAGGAGTGTGGTTTCAGAGCCCAAGCCATGCGTAGAGGTAATCCCGACTATCTCTAGTCGAAACCTCTCAACCTCGCGCACAATCTTCGGGCTCCTTCCTTGCCAGCGAGGTGACGTTCCACGTCCCTAAGGCTAGTGTCCAGGGATCGGGTCGCCGAGGCCCCTGCCTTCGACTGCCGCCCGATTCTCTCTGCACCGGCCCCTTACGGCTCCTCCTGCTGGTGGTGAGCCCACGGGAAGACGGTCCCACGATGCTCCTTCGGGCTGAGCCCGGCCGGACCACGTGGGAGAGGCCCGGCCCCAATGAAAACCCTCTTTTGGCAAATAACTTTTTTTTTATATAACTTCTGTCAAGATTTACTGAAGACACGCATTTATAAAAGTGCTGAAAAGGAATGGGCATAGTTATATTTAGTTTTGTTGTTATTGCATATGCATTTGTAGGCGTTTCCCTTTTAATTCAGACAGAGTGTTTTTAATATACCACTCAATGTAATTTACTAAGGTTTGTGCTATTTACTGGTATTTGCACCATTTTTTAAAATAAGAAAAAACAGTCTTAGCCCATTTAGCTCTGCTGTGCTAGTGTGTAGGAGGAGGCACCGCAAACAGAGAGTGTGTAGAGAAGTTTCCCCACTCATGGTCATTTATTAGGAATGCCTCTGCTTATCTGCAACCCTATGCTAATTTGCGCTGCTCTTGGTAGATTGCTTTGGTCATAATGGACATTAGCTGGCAATCCCTGAGGCCTCCCTTGGTGTTTTGATCTGGAAAAAAAAATCTTCTGGAAGCAAGACATGAAACAAATTGCTTGCTAACAATTATATGCTGCCGACCTTGATCACAAAGTACCACTATCAGTATAGCATGACATATAATCTTAATTAAATAATATATATTTGAGTGAGTTTGTCAACTGACCAGTCTGAAGGATTTGTGAGATATGGATAACTAGAGACTCCTGTTGTATGTACAAAACAAAAAAATAAATGAGCTAACAAAACTACTATAAGAATACTATGAATGAATCAGGAAGTAAATAGCATATTTTAAATTTAAGTGACCCGAATTCAGTTGGATGTTACTATAGAGTTACATTATCTTATGAATGTTTCTCAAGGACGAGTAAGATAAACCTCATAATCATTCAGTGTATTTGTTGAATTCAGATTTTTTTCATAAACTGGCATCAGGTAGCAATCTGCATTAGAGTTTCTGGAAAGAGGTTTGATCAAGCTAAGCTATGAGGTTTGATCAAGCGGCGATGTCTTTCACTGGTTGAAAAAAGTACCATTAGGCTACTTTCCAGAAAATGCTAAATTTGTTCAAGTTTTTGTGCTGATAATATAATTGGTAAGGAATATTTCCATTAAATGTGGAAGTATTTCCGAATAGGAAAATAAAAATACACACACAAAAGCACATCTCTTTGCAGGGCTGTGTGGTCTCGACAAATAAACTACTATATTGGCAGCATTCACAATCGACTGGAACGAAACATTTTGCTGACTGAAAAATATTTTTGTGCAAGTGCAGATTGAATGAAATGAATCAAACAAAAAACACTGTTTATTAACAAGCTGTGGTTTTATTTTTTTTATTTAATTTGGCGGGTGTACGGTGAAATATCCCTTGGTGAAAAAAAATAACCCTCTCCATGAGCTAAAGGTGTGGAACAGCCTTGCTTATCTCCCTGGGCACACATTTGACTTAATGGAAAGAGCCGCATATACATTTGTCCCACTGATCTCACATGCATTTAAGGGATCATTTCACTCGCTACTAGGTACTGTAGGAGGGGTGCAATGAAGGATGCCAGACTAGGTCGGGGATTTGTCTGGTTTATTTTGATAGCAGAATGCGCTGGCGTTTTCTACCACCTCCAGGGAGTACAGCATTTCTTACACAAACTTTAGTCCAGCGGGGGACCATTTGGAGTAGGCCAGGGCTCTGGAAATAAGCCCTATACTTTATTGTCCACAATTGGCTGCCAAGAAGCATGCCGCCTGTGTGCCTACTAAAGCCCTTTCATCTTTCGTTTTTCCATCAGGTTTTCTTCAGCCTTCTGAACATTCCTGTTTTTACTTAAAAAATCTAGCCTTTTAGAGAGCTTTGTATGGGGTTAGAATTGTTCCAGATAAATAGATTTTGATCCACAAGTACATTTAAAGAGAACGAAAGTACGAGCCAGAGCCCCCTGACTTTATGACATACAATTGCGACTTTATATCTCACAATTGCGACTTTATATCTCGCAATTCTGACTTTATATCTCGCAATTCTGACTTTTTATCTCGTAATTCTGACTTTTTAACACGCAATTGCGACTTTATATCACGCAATTCTGACTTTATATCTCGCATTTCTGACTTTATGACATGCAATTGTGACTTTATATCTCGCAATTCTGACTATATCTCGCATTTCTGACTGTATAACACGCAATTCGACTTTATATCTCGCAATTCTGACTTTAAATCTCGTAATTCTGACTTTTTAACACGCAATTGCGACTTTATATCACACAATTCTGACTTTATATCTCGTAATTCAGACTTTATAACACGCAATTGTGACTTTATATCTCACAATTCTGACTTTCACAATTCTGACTTTTTAACATTTCAATTGCGACTTTATAACACGCAACTGTGACTTTATATCATGCAATTCTGACTATATGTCATGCAATTCTGACTTTATATCTCGCATTTCTGACTTTACATCTCGCAATTGTGAGAAATAAAGTCCAAATTGTGAGATAGAAAGTCGCAATTACCTTTTTTATTTTTCATTCTGTGGCGGAAACAAGCTTCCATAGATACAGTTTTTGCATGTGTGTTGAACAAAGCCGATTGTTTGTGTGATGTGGGCTTGCTTTTGTTGTGGGCTTGCTTTTGTGTGAGTTTAATCTAGGACTGCACTGATCAACTGAAATTGAACTGAAACCGTGATTTGGCTCATAGCGATTCTGAAATCTTAAGGTTTCAATTAAATTACTTTATATAGTGAGATTTCACTATATAAAGTAATTTAATTAAAACCTTAAGATTTCAGAATCGCTCGTCAGAATCGCTCTGGCTTTAAATTAAAACCATTTAAAGTCATAGTTAAAACCTTAAGATTTTAAGGTTTTAACTATGACTTTAAATGGTTTTAATTAAATGACTTTAACATATGTGCAGCTTGTTTCTTGGTAAACCCATCATAGCGGATCGAATCAGTTCTGAGGATTGAATCGTGTTCTAAATGCTGCTCCATCGCTGACGAGTTTGAGTCACTTGTAAGCAATGCGCCAAACATCTTTTCAAACTTGTAATAAGATGAGTTTACAAACTTTTCTAACAAAAGAGAACATTTATCCAAACATTTATATTAATCCAAACA
Source organism: Hybognathus amarus (assembly GCA_030378365.1). Lineage (NCBI taxonomy): Eukaryota > Metazoa > Chordata > Actinopteri > Cypriniformes > Leuciscidae > Hybognathus > Hybognathus amarus. Next base: position 46,887 of record JAQIUQ010007297.1, on the reverse strand, counting down.
TAATTTATAATGTCAGTCAAGTGTTTGAAATAACTTCCTTTTGTGATCTAATGTGGCTTTGTATCACATGAAGCAGAAATTCTATTATTTTATAGTATTTTTTTAGGGATAAAGGGTATGTCGATTAGCATTACATACAAATTTACTCAATTCGGTTACACTTTATAATAAGTATACAGTAATAAAGTATTTATAAATGATTTGCAAACTATTAGTTTATCAATTAATTCATAGTTAATGTATTGTAGTCTCTGTAGTTTTAAAATACTAATACAAATTACATTACATATTAATACATTATACAAATGTATGTAAATATTTCATTCATTGTCACTGTAATATTGCTTAATTAGCTCATATGTAAAGAATTAGATAACGTTTTTTATGCTTTAACAACTTATTAACTGTTAATAATTTTCACTTTAAATTAGATCATATAAAATGTGGAAATGTCATTGATTAAGTGGCTTAAAACAACCTTTATTAGACAAGAATTGTATTAGTATTAAGTGTTCCTTAAAAAAAGTCTAGTCAAGTCATACAGAAAGAGAGGTTGTTTATGCTTCACAGCAGCTCTAGAATAAAGTTATTTTCCAGCTAAAGTTAGTTTTGATTGATTCACTTCCGTTCTAAAGATCATTAGTTATTAACTTAGGGGCCGTTTACAAGACACCGCTCTAACAGAAAACCCTTAACACGCTCCAGACGCTCATCCACACAACAGCAGTGCCTGGGGCTCGAGAACACAAACCACGAAACCCTTATTTCTCTTTCCTTTGGCACTTAACGAAGGCAGTCGCATTTTCTCTCCCTCTCTCCCTCCCCTGCTTTGCTCCTCTTGTCTTGTACTTTGAGAGACTCTCTCAGCACTGCTCTCCAAAATAAGGGATTGTGGATTTGATGAACTGCAATTGACACCATCTTCTCGACGAGAAGCTTGGGTTCAGGGGAACCTGACTACCCTGCCGGAGCGTCTGCAGCTGGCCACACGAATGGATGCGTGGGAGAAGTGGCGGGTCGTGTGTCTGGGGGCTCTTTCCGTGGAGGACACTAAAGATATCCACCTATTTGGAACCATGATAACAGGTCTTATGCTGATTGGATCAGGCATTCCCTGGTTTATCGAGGAACTAAAAAGACGGAGACAGCTGTCCAAAGCCTCACAAGGCTACCCGTCATGATTGAAGCGGTGGGCAGAGCTGTCAGCACTCAGACATTGTCTATGAACCAGAATATGGATAACATCATGGAGAAGTTCACAGCTTTGCAAAGGCAAATGGATCGCTTCGGAGACCAAAGACCATGAGAATAGCCATGTTAATTGAATGCAGCTTCTCGCCCCAAGACCAAACAATCCCAAACTTATCTGTTTTCGGCCGCCCTCAACCAGCACTGGCCTTGGCCAAGGCCGCTTTTGGAACAAAAACTCCCCCGGAAGAGCACTGCAGTGAGCCGCTCTTGCGTTCCTTCCCTGACTCCCCAGACACCTGGTGATTGTTGACTCTGTCTGGGACCTGATCAAGGTTGTCTCCATGGCAACTTGCTGTGTATCGCTATTACAATCCTGGGGACTGAGGCACCTAGATTATGATGCCAGGCATAGAGACTCACCAGGCCTACACATACATGAACTCTTACATATATATACAGATATGCAATCACCCCCACCAGACCCCATCCCTCGACCTTCGCCGCTTTGTACCCCCATGACATGAGTTTTGTTCATGTTGTAGAATGTACTGATTGTGCTAATGTTGCTGAGGTGTATTTTTCCTGTTCCCACCACACTGCACTCCTTACAGGAGCATAGTCTAGGGGTTGCCTTTTTTTCCTCACCTCTCCTCATGTCATGCTGAATTTTCTCTCTTTCCCTGTAGTCTTCCTGTCCTGTCTACCCCCTTGTCATATCGTATATTTGTTTGTATGGACAGGTTGATGGCCAATTCCGCTGGTACTTCGCTGACTAAGTGACAATAATGGTCCCACCATTCCATGAAATAGGTTCCAAGGTGCAATTATCATCTCCGAATAAACTTGAATCTGTGAAAATGCTGACAGCTTGCACATGCATATTACATGTTTAGCCTATAGGTATGCCCGTTTGAATATATACTGTATGTGCGCAAGTGTGTAGTCTTTCTTTACAAATTGACCTCACCAAATTACTTTTCTGTGCACAGTGTGCAGAGGTAAAGGGAAGGAGGCCTTCACAGTGTGTCTGCTTCCCGGACAATGTTAGGAAGATTGTTCCAGAGTTTTGGTGCTAAATAGGAAAAGGATCTCTCGGCTGCAGTCGATTTTGATATTCTAGGTAATATCAACTGGCCGAAGTTTTGAGATCGCAGTAGATGTAAAGGACTATAATGCGTTAAGAGCTCGCTCAAGTACTGCAGAGCTAAACCATTTAGTGCTTTATAAGAAATCAACAATATTTTAAAATGTATATGATGCTGTAAACACGGTAAGGGTACATGAATTATGCATTCATTCATGCATTAATATCTCATGAACCATCTGGAACTAACACAGGTCCAACGTTTTTCATTCATGACTTCATGGATGAACAACACCTTAATTAAAACATTACCTAAGAAGTGCACATCATCATGAATTATGATTTATTACGCATGATCATTATGTTTTCTTTGTTCACAACTGTGAAAAAGCCACCTTTAATAGCACATTGTTCATCAGTGTTTCAAAGGACCTAGTCACCACTTTAGTTGAGGGGCCACACACATGAAGTCACTGATAGATAATACTTAATTAATAATGACTACTCAATTGGACAGACACCAAAATCACAGCATATAGCACATAAATTCTGTTGACATTTAAATACAGTAGTCATCATAAGTAATTTGTGAACCTCCTTTATATAAGTCCTTTAATGTATGCAGCTCTTTAGCATCCAGTTTTTAAACCCCATATCATTCCTCCCAGGCATAAAATCTTTATTCCCCCAAATTGGTGAAAATACTGAAGTTGTTATTGTCTCCTCCAAAAAAGAATGAGCCTCATGCCAAACTAGCACAGTATTTCTGAGAAAGGAGTTGTCTTTTTTAAGTGTTTTGATTTGCGCAAAATATGTATGGTATAATGGGAGCCGTAATCCATCCTTTTCAATATCAATCCAGGCTGGATTGCAAAATGCGTTTTAGCTTTCTGTTCTTGAATATCTTGTGATAGCTAGCATTAATACAATTCAATGTACATGTATTTGTATACTGTTTTTCTCAATGCTTTATAAATCTGCTTTACAGAAGATGCATGTCTTTTTGTGTATTGTGTATATTATGAACATATACACGACGTGTATAATTAAATATTATACACGTCGTGTATATGTTCATAATATACACAATATTTCATAATACTATATGTATTATGAAAAGAGCTATACAAATACATGCAAATTAAATTAACGTTCGAATACATTTGAACTAATGTTAGCTTATACAAGTTAGCTATACCTCAACTTAAAGATAATAGAAATCGTCTCGGTTACCGTATGTAACCCACGGAGACGTGTCGTCGGGGAGTTCCCTGACGAATTGGGATCCCTAATAAAACGCCATGGTGCTGGCCCCTTCCAGCGCCTAGCAACGCTACTCACGCAGTTTCAGAAATAACGGTAGCTAGCAAGGGAGTCACACTGCTGTTCCGCAAGACACAATCAGTGGACATTGGATAACACTGGGAAAGCGTGTCCAACCCAAGAAGGGGAAGGGAATGCTGCGGAAGCCAGCCGCCTGAAGAAGGCCTGGAATACACATATGTACTAGCCCAGGGGGATAGTGAAACATATGGCAGTCCCTGAGGTAGTCCCAACCCAAGGGGAAATGGGAGCATACACAACAGGGACGACAGAACGATTCTGTCACGAGGAAGACACGGCTGGACTGCACATGGCATAATGGGTCACTGAAGAGACCACTGGACATAACACCCAGTCTACACAACAACTCCCCTAGAGGTAGTATACCTGGCGCCTGGCGGTCCTCTGCTTGGAGACAGCCTTCCCCTTCTGCTGGCCTCCATAACAGACAAAGAGCTGGTCTGAGGTCCTGAAGCTTTGCGTTCTGTCATTGTAAACCTCGCAGGGCGTAGACTGGCAGAGAAAAGCTAGGGCTGGGTCTGCCTCCTCCTGGGGCAGCGCTTGCAGGTTCACTACCTGGTCCACGAAGGGAGTGGTTGGAACCTTGGGCACATATCTGGGGTGGGGTCTCAATATAACATGAGAAAGGCCTGGCCCAAACTCTAGGCACGATTCTTCGACCGAAAAAGCCTGCAGATCCCCGAACCCTCTTGAAAGAGGCCAATGCCAACAGGAGCGCTATCTTTATTATATTCAGCTCTACTGTCAGCAAAGGCTCAAAGGGAGGACTTTGGAGAGCTCTCAGTACCAGAGCTAGGTCCCAAGAGGGTACAGAGTGCAAAGCACATGGCGGATTTAGCCTCCTAGCACCCTTGAGGAATCTGTTGACCAGCTTGTGCTTCCCCATGGACTTACCTTCTACTACATCATGATGCGCAGCTATTGCTGCAACATACACCTTGAGGGTGGAAGGGGACAGCCTATGCTCCAACCCATCTTGTAGGAAAGAAAGCACGACTCTGATAGGGCAAGTTCGGGGGTCCTCCTGGTGGGAGGAACACCACTCGACGAACAGGTTCCACTTCAAAGTGTAGAGGCGCCTCGTAAAGGTAGCTCTAGCAGAAGTGATGGTGTTTACCACAGCCTTTGGTAGATCACCTAGAACCTCCGCGTCCCGTCCAGGGACCAGACATGGAGTTTCCAGAGGTCTGGACGCGGGTGCCATAGAGTGCCCCGTCTCTGAGAAAGAAGGTCCTTCCTCAGAGGAATCGGACAAGGAGGGGCTGTCGCGAGGAGCATGAGTTCCGTGAACCAAGTCCTGGTGGGCCAATACGGTGCCACTAACAGGACCTGCTCCTCGTCCTCCCTGACCTTGCACAGTGTCTTGTGCAAGAAGGCTCACTGGGGGAAACGCATACTTGCGCAGGTCCCGGGGCCAGCTGAGGGCCAGGGCGTCTGTGCCGAGGGTCCCCCTCGGACAGGAAGTAAAACCACTGGCAGTGGGTCGTGTCCGGAGAAGCAAACAGGTCTACCTGTGCGACTCCGAAAACACCCCAGATCAGCTGAACCACCTGGGGGTGGAGACGCCATACTCCTGGCAGGGGAGGCAACCGTGAAGCTCATCTGCCACACTGTTATGCTCCCCTGGAACATGAGTGGCGCGAAGCGACCTCAGATGCTTCTGACTCCACAGGAGGAGGTGGGAGGCGAGTCGCGACATGCGGCAGGAGCTTAGACCACCTTAGCGGTTGATATACGCAACAGTCGCAGTGCTGTCCGTACGGACCAGTACATGCTTGACTTTGAAAACCCACCTGAGGCGGCACAAAGCCAAGCGTACTGCTTGCAACTCCAGGCAGTTGATATGCCAATGCAGCTGGGGCCCCGTCCACAGACCCGAGACTGCATGCCCTTTGTACGTGGTACTTGCATGCCCCATGGCAGAGGCATCTGTGAAAACCACAGCATGCCTAGAAACCCGGAGTAAGGGCACTCTGTGAACACGCCTGAACCTGGGAAGCCGGCGTGCAAACTGAATTGCACAGCCGAACCGAATGGTGCGGATGAGCCATCAGGACGGACCCGGAAGCAAGGCTTCTAGGTTCCGACCCAACGAGCCCACCCGAACCACCGGCGTACCCACGGAGGGGCAGCGAGGTGGAAGGCAGGAACCTGGCTCCAGTGGCAAAGTATCCACTTGAAGCAAGGTCTGGGCGAGACTGCTTCCCCAGTCTCCACCAAAGATGAAGAAGGAGGAAACTGCTCTATTACAGATATTTTGGGTACCGCTGACTGTGTGGTCAACGGCGGAACAGCCAAAAGATTTTCCGCCCGGCCCTCCCCCGGGGGAAGGAGGTGTGCAGAGACACCCCCCTGTAGAGTAGATTCCTGGACCTCCCTCAGATCGCCCGAGTCAGGAAGCTTCCGTCCCTCCCTCTTAAGGCAAGGGGCTGGGGCTTCTGAGCGGGCTGGGCTGTCAATCTACAACCAGACTCCCGGCCTCCAGGGTTGGAATGCTGCGCTGGAGGGGGAGCTGGTGCCGGAGGACGGCCTCGGTGACGGGGAGCAGCCGGAACTTGTACGGCCACAGGAGACGGGCCCGCAGCAGCCCGCCCCCTGTGCAGTACATGCCGCACAGTCTCCGACTGCTTCTGGGCGGCGGAGAACTCCTGGGCTAAATCTCTACAGCGTCGCCGAAGAGGTCGCCCTGGGATACAGGGAAGTTGAGAAGTTTGTTCTTCTCCGCTTCCTTCATATCAGCCAGGGTCAGCCAACAGTGGCGCTCCTGGACCACAAATGTGGACATCGCCAGACCCAGCGAACGTGCAGCGAAGTCCGTCGCCACACGCAGCTCCTGCAGCAGAGCTGGGTCAGGACCACTCGCCTGCACGCCACGGAGCACCTCCGCTTGATGTACTTGCAGAAGCGTCATGGCACGCAGGGCGGAAGCGGCGTCTCCACACGCACTATAGGCATCCCTGGTTAGCCCAGAGGAAAACCCACAGGCGCAGGAGGTGCTATCCAAGCGCCTCAACTACTCATGCACCTCGGGAAGAAAGGAACTGGAGTGGGCTGTGCAACAGCACGACCCTCTCCGAGGCACCAATCATCTAACCGCGAAGGTTCGGGACCCGGTGGGTTCCACACAAGCCCGACATTCGCAGCCGCCCGCTCGAGCATAGCGGCCATTTCCGGGTCAGGCTCCACCGACGCCACCCCACCAAAGGGGGCAGCGCCGTAGAGTCTTCACCAGAAGACCGCTCTTCCTCCAATGCAGCGATCGACACCCGATCCTCAGATGGCGTGCCGAAGGAGACAACCGGAACCGCCCGAGGGGCTCCGGCTGCTCCACCGGAAGCGCCTACGGCAGCGTGCAACTAGAGGCATGAGGCGCCCGACAGGGTCTTTCACCTGTTGCGTTTCTCACAGTAATCCTCATTCGCTCACCAACAGTAATCACAGAATAGCTGTGTGCTGAACTGAACCAGCAGACAAACTAGACCGTAGATTCTCTGAAGGGACTCCCCCATTTTTCAGGGATCTCAGTCTTGAACGTAGCATCACGAGAGTCATATTCCCGCAATGAGAGCATGACTCATCCACAAACCCCGCCTCCGCGTGCGCTAAGCCCAAGCACGAGAGGCAGTGTTTATGGCCATCTTCCTGAGGGAGAGATCGACCACATCCTGAAACGCACAGGGTGAGTCGACGTCCTGAAAAGGACGCGAACACACCGTGGAGCTCTTTTAGAAGGAAAATAAAAATAAAAAAGAAGAAGAAGAAGCACTTTGAAGCACCGAAGCATTCTGAAACTGCAAACCCCTGTGCTGCTCTCAGTCGCGTCCGATCGCACAAGCGCCGTCACACCAGCCGCCATCAAAGAGTCTTCTTTCTTCAGCTCGTTTTCTCTTCAGAACAGCAGGTAAGCTCTGTGAGGCTCTGAAGCAAAAAGCATCTATGCAATGCTTTACTTCCGCTTTTATATCCGCGCTTGTAGGCGGCTCGCGGAATGCAAAGATTGCATGCCAATTGTTATTGGCTCGTTTTAATTTATCAGAGGTGATGAGGTTCCCCGACGACACGTTGGAGTTCCCAGGACGAAAGGGAACTATAATTAATATTTGCCTGTGTTTAATTTCATTTTTTCTGTAGCTTTTAGGATATTTTTAGTGAGTAATTGCAAATCCAATCTACTTTCTCTTCAACCAGGAGAAGACTACACAAAAACAGCAACAGGGTGCAAAAACACAAATATATATCAAATATATCAAATATACCAGTGGTATTCTCATCAGTGTCAAAATATAAAGCACATTCTTCAGAACAAATCTCTAAAGTAAAAATGATTGCCCAGTGGATTGGATGCTCTGGTCTACCAGCTCGTACAGTTGAGGATGATGATTTTATCTTATGATAGAGAACATGGGTAAGAAGTTAGCAGTGCCTAAGAAAACAAAAATAAACAACTTAGTTGACCAACTTTACAATGATGAAAAACTAAAATTCAGAGAACAACTTGCCAAAAAAAACAGCTCGCAAAAATAAACTTAGGGCTTGACATATGGATGAAAATAGGACTTACAGCACAATTTCTTGCCATTGGTGCATGCTACTTTTGTCCTCAGGATGAAAAAGTGAAGCATATCCCACTGAATCGCACATGTGGCATGTGCCCTGCTTGTTACCTGCTGTCAATCGCTACAGAAAGCGCATCAGACGGCATGGCTGGAGAGGTGGTAGACTTGTCAGATTAAAGTACTTTCCTCTTGAATGCACTGGCAGAGTGATATGTCAGACTCTCAGGAATATTTAATCAGCCAATGCACTGTGACTGCATTTGAACGTGTGTTCATTTGTTGCACTTTTATTTGAAGTTTCAAATAAATGTTGTTTTCCACAACAACAAAATATTTTTTTTACTTGATTTTTAAACTATAATAACACTATCCTTACTATACGGAATCTATCCTTAATGTATGATCCTACCTTATAAATTAGCAGACAGCACAGCATATAGGCTAACCAACTAATGAGAAGGGATATGTAAAATTGCACAAGTGCTACTGCTAAGAGTACAATTTATAAACAGCCTGTTACCTTGATTTAAATTTCTCCAAATTGTATTGTCTAAAGAGAGAAAACATATGACTATTTTTTGTCTAAAGACAAAAAATATAAAAGACAAAAAATGTATATAAAATGGCTACCAAAAGTAATGTTGGTAATTGCAGTTTAACTTAAGGTACTGACTAAAAGTTGACAAAAATGCAATTACTTTTTGTTTGCTAAAACTAGACTAAAACTATGGAAGACAAAAATGTGACTAAGACTAGAATGCATTTTCGTCTGAAGATAAAGACTAAATCAAAATCAAAAATGGTTGTCAAAATTAACACTGACACCTATGGGTAGGCCTTGGTCTTTTTCAGGGTTCTTTTTGAGAGAAAGTTAGCAACAAAGCAGCACAGATTATCGGCTACACGTTGGTGGCAATATGGCCACAAATATTTCCCAATCTCCAGAATCTTCTGCTCAGTCTGGCTGTTGGACAGAGTTGTATACAGATGTTAGACTCACTAACACTCCCAAGAGCTGGAAGAAGGCACGCCATACCTTTGAGAATGAATGAATCCCTCAAACTGACATGATATCCTCAGGAATTCTGAAGTGACAGAAGATGATATTGGATCAGCCCCTCCGGCTGTTGGTAGTATCCTTAGCGGGGGTCATTTTACAAGCTTTCAAGAAGCGATCAACCGACTACCAGGATGCAGGTGTTGGTGTCCGATCGAGGGAGATCTGACAAAAAGTCCACCAGGGCCTCCGTGGTATGGGTACCAGTTTCCCTTCAGGCAGGTGGTGTGGAACCTCGACATGGCACAGACTTAGTGTAGTATCCTCTGGCGTATTGGGAGATATCCTTGGTCATACTAGGCCACCAGTAATGATTACTGAGGAGCGAGAGGGTCTGTTGGCTGCCTGGGTGTCCAGAGATGATGTCAGCAGTGGATCCTTCCAGCACTAGAAAGAAAGAGATCTTCATGAAGATTTCCTATGCGGAGCGTTACACTGGACAGTGTCAACTTACATGGTTTCTTGTGCTGGAGTTGCGCTAACTCACAGCGCTTTTATCATAAATGGCCCTTTGTTGACGAATGGTGGAATTAAGTCCTTGACGGTAAATTGTTATTAATGCAGCTTCATTCCAACCACCTGTAGCTGCTAATGTGCGGAATTTCATAGCATAATCTGCAACAGGAGGTTTACCTTGATGTAAACTGAAAAGTTGATCATGCCCTGACAATGGGCTCACCGTTTGGCCAAAAACCTTCTTGAACTGGTAGGTAAATGCTGTTAAGGAATTCATCATGGGTCCACTTGCTTCCCAGATGGAATTGGCCCATTTTAACACTGCAGGATAGACATGAGATGATGTATGCTATCTTTGCTTGATCCTTTGGATATAGCAATGGAAAAGAAACCCACTGCACTCATCCTCCCCGCAGAGGCAGACAACGAAGGTGAGGTCAGGTGACTGGTGGTAGTGTTTGTGTGACCACTTTGTACCAAATCAGAGAATGGGTCAGGAGATGGATTCTGGACATCACTAGCTTCTGCTACTTGTTGCATTTTTAGGTACGGACCTCTGTCCCTATAACAGATACTCTCTTTTTGTTTCAGTTTTGTTTCTTGGGTTTTTTTTTCTGGTGTCATCTATGTATCATGGTTGTTTTCCTGCTCTTCTGAGTTTCTATGTGATCGTTTGGATTGTTGGATTAAAGTCTGTTTATATTCTCCTGCTTTGTGTGACCATCTTAAAGAGACAAGTTTTTCATGCATTTAACCATTACATGTCTCATATCAAACCCTCAGACACACCACCTGCACACAGAAGGTAGGAAGATAAGTTGGGCACTCAATTTGAGAATTTAGGGTTTTACATCATTCCTTACATTGTTTTTTGCCTATTTGATTTAGAAACACTGTACCCTAGAAAAATAAGATTATATGGACCTAATTGTTAATTAAAAAAAGAATAATAATTAGACAGTATTTAGATTTATTACTTTTTCATTGTTCTCTGTGAAAAACTTTTCACCAAACATTTAGGAACTAGTTAATTGGGAACAAAAATATAATGTTCAACCATCACTGAATATTGAACATCGGTTGAACATTTTATGATTCAGGACAGTAAAATCATATTGACAAAAGGTGCCCTAAAATATTTTTGACGTCATTCTGTCAATCTAAGTCTAGGGAATTTTGGGAGTTTTAATTGTCCGTTTTAGGAAAACCAATGAGTCTCGATCAGTTGGTTTTCAGAAAATCAGAAAAGAACAGTATGTTGACTTTCTCAAGCCAGCATAGCATTGTATAGGAAGTAACACTGCTACCATTTCACACTTTTCCTCAGTGAGACAAAAAAAAATGCCACCGGTCACTTTTCTTTGCACAATATTATGATAATATAAGGGGATTCTTCAACTATGGTACTCTTTGAGCTAGACAGTTTCAGAAAATAAAAACATTTCTACAAACAGTTTTTTAGTATCTGTTGGTTTCTCAATCTGTTTAGAAACCTTCCCTTAGGTTTTTTCTTTTTTTATGAAGGGACCATGCACAATTTTTAACATAAAATTCCAATTTCACTGTGATGATATAAAAGGTTCAGTGTGGGTGATGGATGGAGACAAGGGTTGGCGATGGATCTTGTGTGTTTTTATTCACAAATAAAACTCTTTCCACGGCGACTACGCGCACTTCACAACAAACAAAAACAGTCACTTTGTTTCAAAAACTTTTTCCCGCTGATCACAGCTTCCTTGTCCCAGACGTAGCACTCTTTCCACTGTATACAGCTTTTCCGTCGTCAATGATCAAGGGCTTAACCAGCTGGCCATCGAACACACACAAGATCCAGTCTCTCTCCCAGCAGCGTTTACCTGGCCCGCTTAAATACGTTCTCCACCGCCAATCACTGCAATCACAGACAGGTGTTCATCATTTGAACTTGATCCGCTTATCTCCCGCTCGGCTCTTCCCCTGCTCTCCCGCTGCAGACACCGCTGAACCACGCCCCCCATGCCACATACCCCCACCGCCCGACTCAGGCCGGGGAGCCGTCCGGCCTGCAGCCCCCCCCCTCCCCCTTCTCCGGGAGAGAAAGTCGGCCACAGCCATCTGTGCCCCCGGCCTGTGGATCACCTTGAACTTGAAAGGTTGTAGTGCTCAGATACCAACGGGTGATCCGCGCGTTGGCATCCTTCATGCGGTGGAGGCACTGCAGGGGAGCGTGATCAGTACAGAGGGTGAACTCTCGACCCAGGAGATAATAGCGGAGAGTGAGGACGGCCCATTTAATGGCTAACGCCTCTTTCTCAATGGTGCTGTACATCGTCTCTCTCTTAGAGAGCTTACGACTGATGTACGGCACCGGTCGTTCCTCACCCTCCATCTCCTGGGTCAAGACCGCACCCAGCCCCCTGTCTGACGCGTCTGTCTGCAGAGAAAAGGGAGAGCAAAGTTAGGAGCCTGTAAGAGCGGGCCACCACACAGGGCAGCCTTTATCTGGGTGAAAGCCTGCTGGCACTGCTCCGTCCACTGGACGGCATCTGGAGCCCCCTTTTAAGTTAGATCAGTCAGCGGGCTAGCAAGCTCCGAATAATCAGGTACAAACCTTCTGTAATACCCTGCTAGCCCCAGGAACTGTCTAACCTCCTTTTTGGTCTTGGGACTCGGACAGGTCGCAATCGCTGCTGTCTTATCAATTTGGGGACGCACCTGACCATGACCCAAGTGGAAGCCCAGATACCTAACCTCCACACGCCCAATCGCACACTTCTTCGGGTTGGCCGTGAGCCCCGCCTCCCTCAGCGACTTGAGGACCGCTCGCAAATGCTGCATATGCCGCTGCCAATCATTACTATAGATGATGATGTCATCCAAGTATGCCACGGCATATGCAGCATGCGGCCGGAGAATCCGGTCCATCAAGCGCTGAAAGGTGGCAGGTGCCCCAAACAACCCGAACGGAAGTGTGACAAATTGGTGCAATCCGAACGGTGTCGTGAAGGCGGTTTTTTCTTTGGACATTGGACATAAGGGGATCTGCCAATATCCTTTCGTTAAATCCAGCGTCGCCATCAAGTAACTCGTCAACCCTTGGCATTGGATACGCATCGAATTTCGATACGGCATTCACCTTGCGGTAATCCACACAGAACCGAACGGTGCCGTCTGTTTTAGGAACTAAAACTATCGGGCTCGCCCAATCACTGTTGGATTCCTCTATTACTCCCATATCCAGCATCGCTGCTAATTCATCCTGAACTACTTTTTTCTTGTGTTCAGGTAACCTATACGGCCGGCTGCGAATAATCACGCCCAGCTCCGTCTCAACATGGTGCTGTATGAGATTTGTTCGGCCCAAGAGGAGTGAGAACACATCCGCGAACCCCGCTTGTAGATGTTTTATGTCAGCGATCTGGGACGGCGAGAGGTGGTCTCCACAAACCGCCAGGGGCAGGATTGCACTTTGATGTTGGTCTCTGGACCAAGATCCTCACCACCGTCGCCAGCATCGCTGACTCCACCTCATTCCATTTTTTAAGGAGATTGAGGTGGTCATATTGAGATGTGTTCCCCCTATCTGAACAAGCAATCTCATAGATCTGTCAATATCCTTTCGTTAAATCCAGCGTCGAAATAAAAACGAGCCGTGCCAAGCCCATCAAGTAACTTGTCAACCCTTGGCATTGGATACGCATCGAATTTCGATACGGCATTCACCTTGCGGTAATCCACACAGAACCGAACGGTGCCGTCTGTTTTAGGAACTAAAACTCTCGGGCTCGCCCAATCACTGTTGGATTCCTCTATTACTCCCATATCCAGCATCGCCGCTAATTCATCCTGAACTACTTTTTTCTTGTGTTCAGGTAACCTATACGGCCGGCTGCGGATAACCACGCCCGGCTCCGTCTCAACATGGTGCTGTATGAGATTTGTTCGGCCCGAGAGGGTGAGAACACATCCGCGAACCCCGCTTGTAGATGTTTTATGTCAGCGATCTGGGATGGCGAGAGGTGGTCTCCACAAACCGCCAGGGGGCAGGATTGCACTTTGATGTTCGCCTCTGGACCAAGATCCTCCTCCCGCTCACCACCGTCGCCAGCATCGCTGACTCCACCTCATTCCATTTTTTAAGGAGATTGAGGTGGTATATTTGATGTGTTCCCCCCTATCTGAACAAGCAATCTCATAGTTAAGATCGTTAACCCGCGTGTAACCATAAATGGCCCTTGCAACTTGGCGAGCAATTTTGAGCTGGATGTAGGGAGTAATACGAGCACTTTTTCTCCCGGTGTCGAATTTACGGTAGTTTCGTAGTGAACAAGAGGGGTTCTAACCACTTATCCCAATTTTTGGCGTCTTCCCTCACGAACTTACGAATCATGGATTTTAATGTGCGATTAAAATCGTTCCACCAATCCGTCTGTTTGTGGGTGATAGACACTGGTGCGAATCAATTTAATGCCCAATAATTCATATAGTTCGCGTATAGTGCGTGACAGTAAACGCTGTGCCCTGATTCGGTGAGAATCTCCTTCGGGATTCCCACCCGGGAGATTAACTGAAACAGTGCACTCGCAAACACTTTTAGCGTCGAAGATTAGATTTTCGGCCGCGCTCGGTTCCTCTGAGACAGCCGCCGATGGTCCTGGCACAGCTCGCCGGCCTGAACAGTCGCTCCCGCCCGTTGCTTTCGTCTTTCTCCAGAAACACCCGCACACAAACAAGCCAATAGAGACTGAAACCCCGGCCAAATTAGTTCCCAAAATTAGCGGGTGCGGGACTTAACTGCCACCTCCACACTATGCTTTTGTCCCCAAATTGGATCATAACCGGCACGACAGGATATCCCATTATTTCCCCGTGCACACACCGCACCATAACCTCGCGGCTCTCATCCAATGCCACCGGCTGAATCGAACTGGCGCCGGACGCGGTGGACGCCGCCTCGGGACCTGGGAGCAGGGGACAGGGCGAGAGAGAGAGGGGGAAGGGAGCGAGAGAGAGAAGATGATAGGGCTCGCCGAACCCCAGGGCACTGCTACCAGCTGGTCCTCCGCCAACGTGATGGCCTGGTCCAGCGACGTCGGCCGGTGGCACTGGACCCACTGCGCGGTCTTCTTGGGCAGCTTCGCGATGAACTGCTCCAGCACCACCAGCTCGATGACTCCATCGACGTCGTGTCCCTCGGCCACCAGCCATCTGCGGCATGCGTCCCGGAGCTGCTGCGCGAAGACGAAGGGCTGACCGGCTTCCCCAGCTCTGAGGGTCCGGAAGCGCTGACGGTTTTGCTCCGGGGACCGGCCGACCCGCTGCAGGATGGCGCGCTTGAGGTCTTTGTAGACCAGGAGGTTGCTGACTGGCAGTTGTTGAGCTGCGAGCTGCGCCTCCCCCGACAGCAATGGGAGGAGGCGCATCGGCCAGTCAGCCTCCGGCCATCCCCCGGCCGCGGCCGACCTCTCAAAGAGGTCCAGGAAGGCCTCCGGATCATCCTGGGGTCCCATCTTGTGGAGGGTTGGGGCCGCGGCCGGAAGCCGGACCCCTGGTCCAGCCAGCTCCGGAACTGCTCGCGGGCCTCTCGTTGCTCCAGGAGGAGCGCGGCGAGTCGTTGGTCCTGCTGCTCCTCCATCTTCAACAAGGCTTCTTGATGTTGTTGGTGGAGGCCCGCAAGCGCCTGGATGATCTCCGCAAATGGCGTCGGTGAGGATCCTCTGGCAGCGGCTTCCCCATCCATCCCGGGTTTCGGCACCAGTGTGATGATATAAAAGGTTCAGTGTGGGTGATGGATGGAGACAAGGGGTCGGCGATGGATCTTGTGTGTTTTTATTCACAAATAAAACTCTTTCCACGGCGACTACGCGCACTTCACAACAAACAAAAACAGTCACTTTGTTTCAAAAACTCTTTCCCGCTGATCACAGCTTCCTCGTCCCAGACGTAGCACTCTTTCCACTGTATACAGCTTTCCGTCGTCAATGATCAAGGGCTTAACCAGCTGGCCATCGAACACACACACACAAGATCCAGTCTCTCCCATGCAGCGTTTACCTGGCCCGCTGAAATACGTTCTCCACCGCCAATCACTGCAATCACAGACAGGTGTTCATCATTTGAACTTGATCCGCTTACCTCCCGCTCGGCTCTCAACCACGCCCCCATGCCACATTCACGTATTGACCGGATTTAGCCAAAGGCTATTTTTCATCCTGTAGTCCCCCAGATACAGACAAAGCTAACAAAACATTACGCAGACAATACCAATGTTCACATACAATAAATGCATACTGTCAAGGCCATAAACAACATGAATAAAGTAAATACATAAATAAATAAATAGAATAAATAAATAAATAGAAAAAATTACATAATTGGTTCAATTTTAAAAAAGATTTTAGCTTCAATTTAAAAAGACCATGAGCTTTACACCATTTTATGTCCTCTGGTAGGGCAGTTCCACTGATTAGTGGCTTTCACTGCGAACGGGATGGATGGTCCAAATGCAGGACGACGAAAGGGAACAAGACAGTTACTCAGTAAGAGATAGTCTGGTGGATCTCACAGAGGTTTCACAGCGAAGATCAATAAAATCACATAATATTCCACACTCACACATTTCACACTTTTCCTCAGTGAGACAAAAAAAAATGCCACCAGTCACTTTTCTTTGCACAATATTACTGACAATAATATCATCTTCAACTATGGATTCTTCAACTATGGTACTCTTTGAGCTAGACAGTTTCAAATATAAAAACATTTCTACAAACAGTTTTTTAGTATCTGTTGGTTTCTCAATCTGTCTAGAAACCTTTCCCTTAGTTGGGTGCGATGATTTGTATTGAATGATATATATTTATTTTGGCAATTTTATCTGACAGCCCAAGAAAACACCCAAGTTCTCTTATTTACCAACAATATTATAGCAATAATAAATAATAAAATATTTCTTACTACCTTAACTTAATTAATTGTATGTTTTTTGTTTTGTTTTTACATTAACGTTTTAGTATTATAGCCCAAAATAATTTGCTGTTTAGCACGAACAATGTCATTTCCACCACAACCTGTCTTTACCACCACAATGAACACCCGTGGTGGAAATGACTGTGGCAAATGACATTCCCCCTTTCCTCTAAAATATCATGCTATGTTAGCCTGTTAATATTAGTTTTACAGTTAGCATTTAATATACACAAATTACACATTATTAAATTAATTTTATCCAGTTATTTTTACGTCCATGTGAAATATGAGCCGTTTGGAAATGACGGCCAATAAACATATTCTCAGTTTTAGTCATATTTACCTTGATTTTTCTTCTTTTCATTACCCCCTAAAGAGGTCACCCTTTCACCCAGCCATGTGTTCACTGTGGAGTTTCTATTGCTATGGTTACTAAGTATTCAAACCTAAAACAATGATCCCAAGGATTCTATTTTGTACAGTGTGGCGGAAATGACAGTGAACCCAAGGGACAAGGGTTCTACTTATGAAAAATATAAGAAAATGTGAATAAATATTGCAATATATAATATGTATAATTGAAATAGACATTATTTTATAATTTGTACTTAAAATCTACATTAATTTAAGCAGAGGTTGAAGATACAAAGTCTGGCTTAGGGACAGGGGAAAACAGTAAAAATCATGCATAAAAGGCATATTATATAATAAAAAGACTGATTGAACCATGCTAATTTTTTTATAGAGTTCCCCTTAGGGTGAAGTAAGTCTGACAAAAACAAAAAAGTAGAAATGTTTTTTAGATTTTATTATTTCATCCAGGGACAAGAAAAGTACAATAGTTAAAGAATCACCCTCAAACAAGTTATAATATTTTTCCTTCTTTTGCTATTCTCTTACATAATTCTGTCTTTCTGTCAGGCGATGCAGTACATGGAGCTTCTCCCTGAAGAAAGACAACCGTGGCTGGCACAGAAGGATCGTTATATCGCCACAGGCAACTGTTCAGACAGCTACCTTCCTATGATCACGACCCTGCATACTGCCACACCCTGTCCGAGGTGGAGCTGAAAGCTATGGCACAGTTTGTGAAACACTATAAGGAGGAATCCTTAGGAGTGGGAGAGAGTTGCCTTGCCTGGAGAAAAAGGTCCAGCCAAGAAGAATGAAAATGCCCCAGAGGAACAGCCAGATGATGAGAGCAGCACGAATGGAACGGCACAGTCTCCTCTCAGTGAATATGTAAGTTAGTGAAGGTTTTGCAGATGGGTAACAGGGTAAACTTTCGTCATCAACAGCAGCTTGCACCCCCTGCTGGTGAGCAGACTACAGATAATCATCAATAGGCAATCCACTGATATTCATGCCGTTCCCGGATGTCAAATGTTGAATCTTCTGTTGAATTTGAAGCACTGAATTTGCAAAGTGAAATAAAATGGACCGAAAATTGCCTGTCGAATATTATAGGTTGTATTTTTAAATGGAATGAATAGTTTGAAAGTGAAATCTTAAAGGTATGGAAGCTTGTTTCCGCCACTGAATAAAAAAGGAAAAAATAATTGTGACTTTTTATCTCACAATTGCGAGATATGAAGTCAGAATTGTGAGACATAAAGTCGCAATGCGTGTTATAAAGTCAGAATTGCGAAGATATAAAGTCGCAATTGCGAGATATAGTCAGAATTACGAGATATAAATTAAAGTCAGAATTGCGTGTTATAAAGTCAGAATTGCGAGATATAAAGTAGCAATTCTGAGAAAAAAAGACATTTGTAAACTTGTCTCCTTCACACGTGATGCTGTCCATGTGTCTGGCAGCACTGCAGCGGTTGTGGACAGCGGGCCGCTCTGGACAGGCCTGTGGTGTATGCGGACAGGGCGGGCTACACAAGGCTCTGGCATCCCACCTGCTTCATGTGCTGCGAGTGTGGTGAGGCGCTGGTGGACCTCATTTACTTCTGGAAGGAAGGATCCCTGATGTGTGGACGCCATTACTGCCAGAGCATCAGACCTCGCTGCCTGGGCTGTGATGAGGTGAAACAAACACGTTCATCTTAAAGAAAATAAGGAAAACTGAACATTATATATTCTTTAGCTTGAGATGTGTATGTGAAATATGCACCTATGAATTCTCTGTCTGTCTCTTTTCTTTCTTCCGCAGCTAATCTTTTCAGAAATGTTCGTTCAGGAGGCAAATGGCCATGTCTGGCATAAGGAGCACTTGTGCTGTTGGCTGTGTGGACAGAGTATCAGAGTTCAGTGTGGCTGTGACAAACAGCCATCAAATACTCCAAAATATCACCCTGGCAAACAGGCAATGAACACTTACATCCAGCAAGAAAAACCTTCATCGATCTTTTTCTAAATCATCGATGTCAACAAAATATTATTTTATTAAACATCTAGAACCTATTAAAGGGGTCCTGAACTGAGAAATCAAATCTTTTGACACATAATTGTGCTATAACAACACACTGTACCTATGTTTCAGAGTTCAAAACTTCCACATTGGTCAAAAAACAGCTTTTCTTGAAAGCTGCCACTTTTTATTTTTTTTTTAAATAATGAACACAGATCAAGCCCTACTTCATCATCATCATCTCCTTTTTGACCAACCCACTGTGTACATATATTAATAGAAAGAACAACAGGATCACTGGACTAAAAATAACATTACTGTACCTTTCAAAGGATTTCAATATTAGGAAGGTGGTTGTTTATCAAGGTCTCAGTAGAGCGCTGGCATCAGTTAGAGCTTTGTTTTTTTCCGAATTCTTTGGAAAATGAGTCGCGAACAGACTTTATGGAAAGATTCGGACCAAACAGTAATGCCGCAACATGTAAGTTAATTATAATATCTCAGTGATTTCTGAGCTCAGACTCCTGTTTAGTCATTATGTCGATAAACCAAGCCAGTGACAAAACTCCAGTTATAATCAGTGATGCTTCTCTACACTGCTTAATAAATCTCATTTACTCTATATATTGAAAGCATTTCATGAAAGTGCAGAAATCGTGTTGAAATTTGTCCGATTGTTGTATTTGTGCGCTCAACAGACTGTGATCGGCTACTTTTGAGGAGTAGATCTAAATATAATGCTATAATCAACACTTTTGAGAAGTTTTAGTTATTTCAGAAGCTGAAGTAAAAAACGTAGAAAGTTTTCAAAAGAGTTCCACATGATGTGCAATACTTATGTTATCCAATCATAGCAGTGGAAGAGACACCCATTTAAATTAGGCCTTTTATTTTTAAACGACGACTTAATTACAACGTATTTGATGTGAAAATCCTAACATTATAAGTGCACATCAGGAAAATTAAATAAAATAATGATAAAAAAATGCATTTCATGACCCCTTCAATAGCACTAATCTACAAACTGATGGAGATACATTAATAACTGACAAAGATTTTTTGGCTGAATGACAAAGGACTATCTAATAGCTTTATAATATCTATCTAAAATATCTTTATAATTTCAATCTCCCTGGCTAGTGTCATGTGTTGCCTTCCATGGTTAGCATTTGGCTATTTTTTCTACAAAGATATTATGCACCAGAGATTGATGGGATGCTTAGTCACTGACGTCAACTAGTACAAATCCCTAAACTGACACATCTGATTATTTTGATATCCAAACTGCATATTGATATTGTTACTTGCATTTAATAATATGCATTTAGTTTTAATACGATTTGTATAATGGCGTTTCAGTGCTAAAAACAAATCTAAGATTTTAAGAATAGTCATCATTTTAGGAGATAATCTCAATCTCTTTTACGCGAATAAATAGTAATGTTTTGAGATTACCTCAATGTTTCAAGATTATATTTGACAATTTTACAAGTAAATAAAAAGTGAAGTGCTGTCATCTGATGCTGTGGTAATTCAGATTTCTTCTGGCTATATATTCATTGTGCCACAGCTTAAACGTAAATATATTAAATTTCACTATAATATTTAAAAGGAATAAAAAGATTACAGATTTTAAAATTGAACTCCTAAATGGGTCACATCAGCCTCAGACATACTGTAGATCAGGGATGGACAAACTCGAACCTGGAGGGCCGTTGTCCAGCCCTGATCAAACTTACCCCCTGTAGCTTTCTAGTGATCCTGAAGACACTGGTTTCAGTGATTTTACCCATCCCTGCTGTAGATATTTGAGCATATATCTACACATCCGTTTAGATCAGGGGCTCTCGACTCTGACCACTGACATCCACTGTCCTGCAGAGTTTAGCTCAAACCCTGATCAAACACACCTGAACCAGCTAATTAATGTCTTCAGGATCACTTGAATGTTACAGGGTTGGAGATAAACTCTGCAGGAAAAGTGTATCTTGAGGGCCGGAGTTGAGAATCCCTGGTCTAGATGGTCAGTTTGATAGAATATAAAGTTAAATTATTCATTGGCACAACCTGTCATTATTACTCTATGTCTACACCAGATGTGACTAAAACAGCCTATTATAATCAGTGATGCTGTCTACAGTGGATGCAGTGCAGTGACTCAACAAACTTGACAATAAACTGATGCCCTGTTCTGTTTGCGACATGGACAAATGGATTTGCAATGGTGGCTTTTCATGTCTAGTATGGACGGTTTCCAGCTGACGTGACAACGGTTGTGTCCAGTGTAGAACACGGTGTATATCAAACACAACACATTTTTATTGAATTGTATAAGTTTTACAACATGTTTTCAAAACACTGACAATTTTAAGCACCGTGTCACCTCATTTCAGAAATCATGAAATATATTATTGGCATGTCTATAACAGCATACTACAGAAATCTGGATTTAAAATGGCAAATCTCTACAGTAATATATGAATTCTGGTCACACCCTTTATTTTAATATTGTGATTTACCAAACTATGACATTACACTTTTCAGGGTTTGGTCTCAGTTCCTGTCCTTGGGAAATGTGTGTTCCTCATCTGATCGGATCATGTGTGAATAAGAGGGGCATCTGAAATGAGGAGTGAGGAAGCTTCACAGGAGCGATGAGTGAGGAAAGAGAAGCGAGGAAGCATCAGAGGAGCGAGGAATGAGGAGTGAGGTAGCTTCAGAGGAGCGATCAAGGATGGATTACTGACCGGGCCAATGGGGCCAGTGCCCAGAGGCCCTTGACTACCAGGAGCCCGGGGGGCCCATGCTTTAAGGTTGCGTGATCCAGTTTGGTACAGAAAACAACAATGAAAACAAATTTTTAAATATGCTTGAATGTGTCCCCGATAGCCTATTCAAGGCCTCTTAAACAAGGCTCTATAGTCTGTGAGGGGCTCTCTCGCACTTCTGTTACTGGGCCCTGTGAATATAAAGGCCTCCAAATTTCTTATAGAACCATTGTCTGTTCCATCCTGTTTCAAATTATAAAATATTAAATAAAAAATTAATTCATTAAATACGTTTCATACGCATCAATCTCGTGCACTTAAATATTAAACTTACATATTAAACTTGTAGAGAGAAAAATATCATGTATAAATCCCCATTTAATACTTCGCTTTACTGCTAAAACAGGGATTGGAAAAAAATTTCCATGTTTTTGGTGCTGACTCGTTAGTGGCACTGCCAATAGGAGGATCTTTTGTGATGTCATTGTTTACGTTTCTCGCGTTGCATCTTGGGAATCGTGTGGCAAGAAACACCACTAGATACCTGTAATTTGATTGTTTTGCACGTTTGGAGGAGGATTTAGAGAAGAGGATGGTTCGCTGTGTGGTCGATTTTATGACTTGTTGGGGGCTTGATAAAAAGTTTTTCATTTCATTTTAAATAAATAAGAACATTGATCAATGACTTACCCGGCTTTGCAGTGAGC
This sequence comes from Hybognathus amarus, assembly GCA_030378365.1. Taxonomy (NCBI): domain Eukaryota; kingdom Metazoa; phylum Chordata; class Actinopteri; order Cypriniformes; family Leuciscidae; genus Hybognathus; species Hybognathus amarus. Next base: position 24,417 of record JAQIUQ010007297.1, on the reverse strand, counting down.
AGTGATTATTTCTCCGTTCTGCGATCACCCACGTGAGATGCGAAATTGCGAATCACGCTGTGACCTTGCTTGGCCAGGTCTAACCTCTGCTTTAACAGTCTGATCTCATGAAATGGCGCATGTATAACATGCCAATTCGTATTTCCAATACGCATAATCGCTTTTCACCGTGTTTATGAACGCTATTGACTTAACGTTACATTACTGTATATATAAACATATGACCCACCCCAACCCAGTCCCTAAACCTACCCGTCACTGTGGTTAATAGCATTTATGAGTCTTCCCCTACCATCCTATGAAAAAAAATATCGCTCTCCAGATGTAGATCTACATTTTGCTTCATTTCCCTTTATTTAACGGCACATGCATAGCTCAAAATGCATAAAGATAACACGCCACTTGATTTGAAAGTGGCGTGTATGTTTAAGCAAAAATCATGATGTCATGTTGCTTTTAGCATTATCACTGCTTTCTGTTTGGCAGAAAAGATCGGCCCAACTTTTCGAGAAACAAAATAATCATAGCCCTCCAGGCTTTTGAAAGCCTTTAATATTTCATGAGTGAAGGGTCCTAAATAAGAATAAATGTCTTCCCAGTAGATTATAGTGGCCAAGACACGGGTGAGTCGGACCGACGTTTTTTGACATCCCAAATCACATATGGGCTTTGAATTGAATAACTTCAATTTTGTCACCAATACAAATTTTGAGCTTCTCTCCAAACCACCTCCGGTCGTCAGATATTAAAGTGCTTATATACTGTGGATTTTGCTTGCTAACTCCCTTGAAAGTGCTTGTCCCGTCTTTACAGCCGGTCATAGGGGATTATCATGCTTCCGGGTTTCATGGGCAGGATTTGTCAACTTTGTGCATGTCCACTTCCGACGCAGTTCAACAATGCCTGAGACGAATGCTATTTATGTCACTGATCTGTTCCACTTTGTAAATCTAAGAAAAAACAATGCCAACCCTACTTAAGTTTTCATGGATTTCTGACTGAATTCAGTATAAGGAAGACGTGGATTAAAACTTTAAAATAAAGCAAGGTAGCACGTTTGTTTGCAGCCGGCACTTTAGTGAATCAGACTAATTTACCAGGGATGCCGTATAAATAAACTTAGTGTAGTCCTTCATCAGTTCGCCAGCGAGACCTGTGATTCAACGGAAGTGGCAGTGCACAAAGATCACAGAATCCGGAAGTGTATCAGCATGATAATCCCCTATTCTATTGTTTTCTTGCCACCCAACAACTCGCGCATGCGTACAATGATGTCAACAAAGATCCTCCTATATAGCACCTAAAAGCTGTCACAAAGAACCGGCAAATGTAAGGACTATGTAAAATATAGCAAGGAGACATTTTAATTGTTTATTAATAAACAAGTGTTTTCTGTGTTAGCTGCAAAGATGAGGTTGACTATAGGCCTACTGATACGCTTTCTTTGCAGTAGTAAACGAGCCAGAGAGAAATGCGCATTTCATATGGATTACATAAGCAGAGAGCAGTGTTTTCTTTTGTTTTGAATTGTTCTGTTTAAAAGTACACATTATAGTGTATGCAAATATATGTTGGCAAATATAGCCTACCTTATACACTGAGTTTCGGATCATTTATGAGACGCGCTTCAGTTCACTCGCCGGTGTCATGATTATCTATTTTCTACTATATTTACTTCTCATTTAATAAATCCTGCCAATTAGTTGGTGAAACATTAAAATTAAGATACAATTAATACAAAATGAAATTCACAATGGCTTTGTTCTTTCTGTTTGACGTCTCTGTAAAAGTTTTAAAGCAGTCTTTTAGAGCCACTTTCAGAGCGGTCACGTCTGTAACATTGTTTTTTCCTCATAAAATTTTATTTTCCCCATATCCCATTATATATATATATTTCTACCATAAAAATTGTATGCGTCCCGTAAGGCATGTCCTAGGCTATTTCCCATTAAATATAAAATGCATACTGATATTTTTCAATATGTATTAAATGGATTTTCTGAGAATTTATATTTCATTTTTTTACTGCAAATGCAGTGCCAGCCCCATATGGAAAAGGTTTGCTAAAAACACCTGTGATTCTTATATGTTCCAAGAGAATATTGTAAGGGACATATATGCTGCAAAATCCACATATATAAATTGCATAATATTAATGTATTTTTTAATCATATATGTCATATGCTGCATGTCCTACACAAAAGCCATATAGATTTTCTTGATGTAAAAACATAGGAAAATAATGCTAATTTAATATTCATGTCCAGCATATATCTTAAAGTAGTTGACTTTCAAACTCACCCAGATGTCATCCAAGATATCCATGTATCACTTAAATTTTTTTATACACAGAATAGACTTCAATGGCAACCAACTATTCAAATGGTCAAATAAGTTTCAAATCGATCGTTTCGCTAGATTAGACCCTTATTTCTTGACTGGAATCATGTCAACACTTCGAAGCTACATTCAGACGGACATTTGAACCTTCTTTGAAATCTCCTTGAACCTTCTTTGAACCTTCTTTTTGGTTACCATTGAAGTCCATTCTGTGTAGAAAAATCCTAGAATGTTTTCCTCAAAAACCTTAATTTATTTTTGACTGAAGAAGAAGAAAGACATGGATATCTTTGACATCAGGGTGAGTAAATTATCAGAATTGGTGTATTTTTTTTTTTTTGAAAGGGCTGCAGTTCACTCAAGTTCTTGCTCTTATCTTATAGAGCCCTAAGTGGAGCCCTATGCCTATAGTCAATCATGCTCATATTCCGTATAATCAACATTAGATGAAACTTAATATAAAACTATTTAAAACTACACACATTTAAATTACAAAAAATATTTAGACTGTATTCTACAAGATACAGTTGAATATTTTACATATATCAATAGTTTTATTTTAAATTCTGTATAACCAGATTTAGTTTTCATTTGTGAAAATTTTTCTAAACTTTTTCACAGTAGGTCTGCTAAGTTAGTACATATACTATTCTTAACCTGAAAAGGATACTTAAAGAGGCTATATGGAACTTTCCCCCCAAAATAAACTTAACAAAATCCGTTTTTTTTTACCATTTATGAATCAAACATCTCCTGATGAGCATACTGACACCTTGTCCGCGCACAGTGGGTGCATCTATTCGCCTGTATCCTATTTTTAATATTTTCTTTTCGAGTCCAAATTTTCCCGCGTTGTCTGCGGATGTGACGTCGAAGCGCGTTCATGTTATACGTTTCCGATCACTCTGCTAACACCGCTAGTCAGCAAGTAGCCTACACTTCGAGTCGCAAGCAGAACACTTATCTCAAACAATATATGTATTTGACTGTTCTTACCTCTGTAAACATAATGCTGACCTCCATGTCAGCGGATGACGTGTGCACTGTGCACGTACGAGTGCGCGCGGCGAGCAGAAAAGGAAGAGCAGGTCTGTTTTTGGGCCACATGCTGTCAGTGTCACCGGGGGTCGTCGGAGAGTGTGGAACGCCAGATGGCCGGCCGCCCCAAACTCCCCGAACTCACGTACCACCACAAGGAGCCAACACCACAGAAGACACCAAGGCAAAGTAATTTAGAAACCACAGAATCTTTATTTGATATTTTAACTAAAACACCCTCAGCAAGCTGAGGAAAGGTGAGTTTCCACCGTATATCTGGCTCTCCTCTAAGCACCGGTGGACAGGGAGCTGGTGAGGGTTCACAGCGGGGCTGGTTCTCTCCACAGGGTTCCGATGGGCGGAGAGGACTATGGGATCAACAGGCCGGCTCTCTTCTCCAGGCTCAGACAGGCAGGGAACAGGTAAGGATCCACAGCAAGACTGTTCCTCTCAGATTCACAGTGAGACTGTTTCTCTCTTCACAGGGTTCAAATAGGCGGCAAGGACAAAGGAATCAACAGCGAAGCTGGCTCTCCTCTCAAGCCTCAGACAGGCAGAAAACAGGTAAGGATCCACAGCCAGACTATCCCTCTCAGATTCACAGTGGAACTATTTCTTTCTTCACAGGGTTCGGATGGACTGCGAGGACACAGGAATCAACAGCGAAGCTGGCTCTCTTCTCAAGGCTCGGACAGGCGGAGAACAGGTAAGAATCCACAGCAAGACTGTTCCTCTCAGATTCACAGTGGAACTATTTCTTTCTTCACAGGGTTCGGATGGACTGTGAGGACACAGGAATCAACAGCGAAGCTGGCTCTCCTCTCAAGACTCAGACAGGCAGAGAACAGGTAAGAATCCACAGCAAGACTGTTCCTCCTCAGATTCACAATGGAACTATTTCTCTCTTCACAGGGTTCGGATGGACTGCGAGAACACCGGAATCAACAGCGAAGCTGGCTCTCTTCTCAAGGCTCGGACAGGCAGAGAACAGGTAAGAATCCACAACAAGACTGTCCCTCACAGATTCACAGTGGAACTATTCTCTCTCTTCACAGGGTTCGGATGGGACTGGGAGGACACAGGAATCAACAGCGAAGCTGGCTCTCTCTGTCAAGGCTTGGAACAGGCAGAGAAACAGGTAAGACTCACACAACAAGACTGTCCCTCGCAGATTCTCACAGTGGAACTATTCTCTCTTAGCCAGGGTTCGGAGATGGCGACTGCCAGGGACACAGGAATGCCAGCTGGCAGCTGGCTCTCTCTCAAGGCTCCGGACAGGACAGGCAGAGAGACAGGGTCAGGGTTCTAGAACGGCGCCTAGCTGGTTGCTCACAGGCTCAGGCAGGCAGAGAAAAGAGAAAAGTATGGCAATCATATAATACAGTTGGCCCTCTTCACGGGGCTACGGCACGATGCAGTACAATACAGAATGTTATTTCAAATTCGCAGAGTCTGTGCACTTCACAAACCCACATTGAGTATTAAGAGGAGAACAAGAAGGATTTCACCACTCAGATGTCTTCCTCCATCGGCTTCCATCCAAGGAAAATGTGGACGATGTCTCCACAGCCAGGACCACTTCCCCAGTGTCACTGCATTACACTTCCACTCGTGTTTAACTGTAATTCACACAAATCTGCACACGTGATTATATTGATGAACAACACTGCAACGTTTCATCACTCACAAACTAAGGCATAGACAGGGGATCTGGTCCACTGCACCTCACTTCACTCTCTTGGACTTCTTCCCATGAAGCGTGGGGTTTTCACACTTTCTCCCAAAAAGACAGGTTTATACTTCAAAAAGTCTCATCACATCCTTAAACAGATTCCTCATATCACGGTCCAAACATCAACAGCACTTATCTTTCCTACCACAATTCTCCTCTCTGCCTCTCCAGATTCGCCCAGATGCCACACGCAGCTTTTCCTCTCTCCTTTTCCTCCTCAATGATGAAGCTGAAATGCCCTTTTATCCTTCCCAGCTGACGACGTGTCCCAATCGAGATCGCGATCGTCTTCTCCCGCACCTGTTTTGAATCCTCTAATAATCCTCCGTCTCCGCTTCGAAGTTTTCCGAAACTCAAATCTTCCGGGTCCCACACCGGAAATACCTCCCCTCGGAAACCCGGCCGTGATAAAAGGTTCCGCCTGCCTTTGTCACCCCGGTGACATCAGTTCGCTGAGTTCAATTTTTAGGAAAACGCATGTAGCCTCTTTAACTGTATTAGAAAGATGATGTGAAATAAGATAATAAATCGCAGAATTGTGATTATTTTTTGTATCTATAATTGTGATTTGTGGATACAGAATGTCTCTGTATTTTTCCTTTAACGTTTTCTCAATAAAAAAATAAATAAATAAAATAATTCTTAGTCTAGTACAAACATAAAACTTTCCAAATAAACACTGTGATGAATTACATCCGGGACTTTCGCCGCTGCACGCGTGACGAAGCCAGTGCTGAGTTTACACAGGGCACATAGTCTCATCATTCTTTGATTTCACGACGCAAGAGCATTCGATGAGGGAAAACACATGGATTAAGTGTTCTTTCGCATTTACATATGCAATCGTCATGACGCCCTATTCTTGTTGAGAAAGACAAATGCTGCATGTGCTGTGCCTGGCTTCACCGCTCTCTCAGGGGGGCAGGCACTGCCGTACGACGTCCGATGCAGAACTGAGCAGGATGTGGTTATGCTGTTTCACAGGGAAGCAAGTGAAAGTGAGTGCTTCTGTCTACATTTACAGTACGTGTATTATACAATGTATTGATTTATAGCGATATTTAAATGCTTTGTGCGTTTAAGAGCGAGCCAGTGGATGTTATCTCTCAAGGCGACTAACTTCTTTGACTCAATACTGAGCTGACGACGGGGGAGGTTTGCTTGCACTAACGTTACAGGACACAGAAGTAAGGTTTTTAATCTAATCTACAAAATGTATTTCATGGCATTATATTGTTTTGTAACAAATATTTATGCGATGTGTGCGCTGTAAACCTTTCTCACAGACTGGAAGTTAGGCCTGCATCTTCTTTGACTCGTGACGAAGTGCTGACATGGAGTGCTTTTAACGGTAAAAAGAAACAAGTAGTAAAGTGTTTCAACTCATTATATATCGATTGCGTGTTTGTATTGTTTATGACAATATTTGGCGATGTGCAAATATTTAAAGCAATGCATTCCTCAAACCATCTTTTCTCTCGTTTACCAGAACACCTAGCGTATAGTCAACTGAAACGAAGAACAACTCCACAGACTGCAGATCAACAAGGGACATGAAATTGTCATATTTCCTTTTTTTGGAGGCCCAATTTACTTTAGAATCGGTAACTAATATCTTTAGATTGAATATTTATGCGAAATGTACTTATTAGAAATAATTTTTTGATCTTAAGTTTAGTTGTGTCTTCAGTGTTCAAATGCAAGTTATTAATTTAGCTATTTGTCTTTGCTAGGAGCACTTCCAAATGATGCACCGAGCTGGCTAAGGCCAACCCAGGCTTGGTGAATCCGAAGACTCTACATACCTAGAACTCTGGTGGACGGTCAGAGTTAAGCAGATAACATGAGAGAATCATGGGCACAAACATTAAAAAATAATCATAGCTTTGTATTGCTATTGGTACCTACACTAAGATTTTGTGTATAATACTCCTTTTGGAATTTGTCCAAGTCAAATAACTTTACAAATGTAATTTTTATTTTTACTGGAACCCATTTTTCGAACCAATTGTTTTCATGACTTGACGGGTCAGATGTTTTCTTGCTGTTTAATTGTTCAGACTTGTTTCCACTGACTGCGAAATATCTGCCCACCACCTGTTCACAAACATCAGCGCCACAAGAAGAGGGAACACAGATTCCGGCGGCTGACTATTGGGAGATTCTTAAAGGTGACGTGTCTAATTTTCTTCTTAAAAGGGTTAGTACTCACCAAAAATGGAAAATTCTGTCATCTAAACGGTACTCACCCTCATGTTGTTCCAAACATGGAAGAATTTCTTTTCATCTTCACTACACAGACTAGGATATTTTTAATGAAATCTGAGAGCTTCCTGCCCTACCCATTGAGCAGTCTATGCAACTACCACTTTCAAGCCCTAGAAAGGTATAAAGCAGCCACCCCAAACTCATTTCCTGGGAGGGCCACACGTCTGCACAGTCGGCTACTCCAAAGCTAATCAAACACACCTGAATCCAAGAATCCATTGAGCTCATCAGGGCCTTCAAGATCACTAGAAACTTCCTTGAAGGTGTCAGTTGGGGCTAAACTGTGCAGAGCTGTGGCCCTTCAGGAATTGAGTTTGAGATCACTGGTATAAAGGTACATCATTATGCTGCGATTTCACATTTAGGGGTGTAACGATACACAAAACTGACGGTTCGGTTTTCCCACGGTTTTGACGTCTCGGTTCGGTTCGATTCGGTTCGGTTTCAGAAAGCTAAAATGGCTTCTTTTTTAAACAGTGGTTTAATGAAAAAAAAGTTCTTTGTCTTTAAATTAATTCAGTTACAATTAAACATTTCACAAGGATTGAAAAAAATCTGCTAATGCTGTGAACTATATTGAAGGCTGCACATTACTATAACATTAAATGTTGTAGCCTAGACTTTTAACCTAAATTCAGATGCCATTTATTTTTTAGATATAATAATCAACACACAACACATTGTATGAAAACATGTAAACTGAACATAAGGCAGTTTTTACATTAACTTGTGTTTTTACTCTAATAATTTACACAGTTGTCATTTTCATTAAAGATATTTTAAACATGAATTAAATAATCAAGATATCATTAACAGGTTAAGTAAAATATAATATACAGGCTAACATAGTGCATTTATTTAGTGCAAAGGTTCATTTATAGGAAGTTGTGGACACTGAATCACTTGCCTGCTGAGGTAAATATAATGCTAGTGACAAGCTAAAGCTTTGCTGTTTTATTGACGTCTTTCCGCTGCTTAAATACTGATTGAGCGATTACACCAGTTATGATGCCTTTCAGTAAGTATACTGTATCTTTCAACATACCTTCAGGTGTCTTTTCTGTAACTGAGGAAGAGATGATCGTGATTACTTACGCGCGCGCTGCCGCTTGAGATGAGGAGCCTAGTATTTGTAAGCGATCTGTCACGTCACATCGAAAGAGCGCCAAAACGCCATTTATTGTTGGAATTTCGTGATCAAATAGACAGAATCTGAAAGATGACACCTTGCTTATTATCGAAAGTAACAAAACACAGAGCTTGTTATTTGGTGTTAATGGTGGTTAGAGCTACAAAACTGAATTCATTGTGTACTGTATACATAAGACATGAGGTCCATTGAGCCGGGCTGGGCGGGGCCGGGGTAGCAGGGGGCGGGGCGGGGCGTGTTCGGGTAGCAATAAGCAGTATCGACAGATTCGGACTCGTGAGTTCGAGTATCGCGTTTTTGCATTCGGTTCCGTAAACTCGTTACACCCTGTAGTTCACATGTCTACACTTGAACCTTTAAATCCACTTCGATGCGTCGCAGGCAGGCTCATTTTTTTAGCGTTGCACAAATTGACGGCCAAGTTCAAATTTTTCAACAGGATTTTTTATGCGCGCAACACGTCTTTGCATTGACTGACGGTAGAGATCCACTTTTGCGACACAACTGTCGTGACGCCTTCCCACATTTGTACTTTGATGGGCGTTCCTCAAGTTTACCACTAAGGACGTGGTTTTGACTTTGGATTTCCTGTCCGTGGCTTTGGAAGTGGTAGTTGAATAGGCTGCCAATGGAGGGACAGAAATGTCTTAGATTTCATTAAACATAACTTCGTTAAAGGTGCCCTAGAATGTTTTTTAAAATTATTTTATTATTGCTTCGGCTGCGCAGCTCCGTCTCGTCTGTCACTGAACATGGGCTGGCATATGCAAATGTTAGAGGTCGTACATATTAATGATCCCGACTGTTGCGTCACAGTCGGTATTCTGTGGAGATTCGCCTGTTTTTCAGGGGTGTGTTTTCAAAAACGAGATTTAAGTAAGAAGGAGAAAACAATGGTGTTTGAGACTCACTGTATGTCATGTCCATGTACTGAACTCTTGTTATTTAACTATGCCAACATAAATTCAATTTCACATTCTAGGACACCTTTAAGTGTTCCGAAGATGAGCAAAACTCTGGTTTGGAACAACATGTGGGTGAATAATGACAGAATTAACATTTTTGGATGAATGAATTCTTTAATTTACTTGATAATCAGTAAATTCTAGTCTTAATCTAACCAAAATAGTTTCTTGTGTGACTCAAAGTCTAAGATGATTGAATGGTCTTTTTCCACCATAATCTTACTGTATTTATAAAACACAAATTCTATTAATTGTAATCGATCTGGTTTTGTGTTGTTCAGAGAACCAGCACTCCAGGATTTTTCGAGGAAGTTGGATCTGCACAGCCGTTCCTGCTCTATGAAACTCTACTGTTAGCAACTGGACACAACTGATCCACTCGTTTCCTGCGACTGATCCACTCGTATCCTAGAACTGTTCTTCATCTGCTGAATGTTGTTGACTCGAGCACTGCTGAACTGTTGCAGAGTCGAAGGTACTGAATCAACTTCACTGACACAGGACTTACATTCACTGACATGTTCAGGATTTGAAGTATCAAAGACCATTTGACAGAAATGCCTATATTGTGCATTCATTGTTTATTTTAATGGTTAACCTATGATGTAAAGGGGCTTGTTTGTTAATAAAATAAATAGTTTGTTAAAACCACTGTTGGAATTTTGCCTTTTTTTTCTGCACTGTACAATTTCCAAATTTGCAAACTTCATATAAGTGATGTTGGTCCTCTAAACATGAAACGAGTATAAAAAAATTACACAAAATGTGTATAAATCCTATATGACTTTAATTTGACTAGCTTATGATTCAATATAAGAACTTTAAATGATTTGTATATGAATTGAAGTTATTTTCTAACAAAACCATATACCATTGCATATGTTTGTCATGTAAAATTCATATCATTCAATATAAGAACTTTAAATGATTTGTATATGAATATTGTGTGTTTTCTACAATTACCATACACAATTGCATACTTTTGTCATGTACAACTCATATAAGACTTTTACAGTATTCATATATGATGCAAAAATCTCCTATAAGTTGTATGTGTGCTATTTAGTATGAAAGGGGCCATAATCGGTCTGATTTTTTATAGGACATGTATTGGTCTTACATGAAACACATAAGGTAATTCTGGCCAATTTAAGCAAGGAAGATATATGGTTGCCTTTCTGCTGTTATGAACCATGCTGGGTTTTTTTCATATGGGGCGGCTGGGCATGCAGGGTATGTCACGTGCATATGGGCCCGGGCCAAAAGCGGCAAATGGGCGAATCTGGCATGAATAGGCCTAAGTCTACATTCGCGAGATGGACCGTGGACGTATGCGCATTCGGCTATTCGTTCCTTGTTTTCTTTAAGTTTTAGCTATTTAGGTGGTATTTTTCATGTTTTTATAACGCAATCAAATTTTTGTTGCGGTGGTGGTGACGCTTGTAACAACGGCGATAATTAAAAGCTGTCACAAAGAACCGGCAAAAGCAATGATTATGAATATGTCAAATATAGCAAGGAGAAATTTTAATTGTTTGTTAATAAAGATGAAGTTGATGATAGCCTACTGACTCAGATCTTTGCAGTAGGCTAGTGGATGAGCCAGAGAGAAATGCACATTTCAATAAGCAGAGAGCAATCTTTTTGTTTTATTTTTGTTTTTAATTGTTCTGTTTACAAGTTGACATTTCAATAGATAGGCCTATACGTTTCAGGTCCAAAACATTTAGCTCCAAAACTCAGGAATAGCCTGCCCGATACGGTCCGAGCCTCTGACTCGCTACCACAGTTTAAAACTAGACTAAAGACGCATCTCTTCAGTCAAGCATTCACATAATACTTACCTTTTATTCCTCTGTTATGCCATACAGAACCGTTTGCCACTGATCCTGTATTTACCGCGCCAGTGGGCTCGACAGCCTTAGTCGAAACGGTTCGGCACCGTATGGTTGGGTTGCGGAGAGTTTTGGGTTTCAGAGAGTTTTGAGATAGTGTTTTTCTAACACCGACTCCTGTATAATGGAAATCATTCTGAACATCAGCTATGCTAATTATTTCCCATCTGCCTTTCTGCTGTTATCTCGGGACGTCTGTCCCGAGAAAAATGGCGTTTGTCAGGTCCAGTTTGTATCCAGCCTCCCACAGGGATTTAAGATGCCCCAACGCCTGTGAAGAGACGGACTCAACACTGGCGATATGTTATTGCTCCGTATTATATATAAACAATATTTAGGGCCCAAGCCCTGAAAGGGCGAAGGCCCTATTGTTTTCCTTAGGATTATTAGGGCCCAAGCCCTGAAAGGGCGCAGAGCCCTATTGTTTTCCTTCCGATTATTAGGGCCCAAGCCCTGAAAGGGCGCAGAGCCCTATTGTTTTCCTTCCGCTATTATTAATTAGGGCCCAAGCCTGAAAGGGCGCAGAGCCCTATTGTTTTCCTTCCGATTATTTTTTATTTTTTTTTTTTTTTTTATTTTTTTTTTTCTTTTTTCTAGCGACTATTCGGGCACTTTTGGGGCCCTTAACATGCTCGAAAACTCTTGAAACTTTGCACACGGGTCAGAACCCGCGGCCATCAGAGCCGGGCTGAAGCTGGTACCCGGGCGTGGCAGGGCGGCTCGTCAGCGCCCCCTGGAATGGGGTCCGAACACCTGGTCCATAACTCAAACACACTTGCATGTAATAATATGAAACTCGGTACACATGTCGATAGCAGAATTTCATCTATACCTCGCGTTCTTACTTTTTACCCCAGCCCAACAGGAAGTTGGCTATTGAGGTTTTTTTGTAAAACACACGCAATGAACTTTTAAATACTCCTCCTAGAGCTCTGATCCAAATTCGACGAAACTCGGTCAGCGTGAAGTCAAGACATTGAGGATGAAAGTTTGTGTGGGGATTTTTGATATCTCGAACGGTTTGGCCGTGGCGAGGAAACGAAACTATGGCGAGAAACGTGAAACAGGAAGTGTGTCATAACTTCAGCATACATTAACTGATCTGGATGAAACTTCAGCAGTGCGTTCGCTGTAAGAGGACGATCACATGGATGTGACTATTGTGAGTCAAAGTTATAGCGCCACCAACTGGCAGCAGGAAGTGTGTCACTTTCAAAATGCTTTGAAATCACCCTCTTATTTTTACCCGATTTGCTTCAAACTTCATCTGTATAATGTACATACACGGCAGATGAAGACCTATGAATGGATTCTTGATATCTTTGAAACTGTTGCCGTGGCGACGCATCAAACTTTACCATTCTTTTAGGATGCATTCTTTTAGGGATTCGAACATTTGTCCATAAATCAAACACACGTGCATGGATTAATATGAAACTCGGTACACTCATAGATCACATCAGGCCAAACAACTTTCGTGCTCTAAGTTTTACGACAGTTCAAACGGAAGTCGGGAATTATGTTTTTTTTTTTAAATAATTGTCCTAGAAAAACATCAAATTACAACCCATGCTGTTACCAATCACCACCAAACTCGGTGTGCATGAAGTCAAGACATTGAGGATGCTATATTCCGGACGGATTTTCTGATATCTCGAACGGTTTGGCCGTGGCGGATTTTTTTGACTAAAAAAGGACACATAAAGTGTGTTATAACTTGGTTAGTTTTACTGACAGTTACAAAACTTGCCGTGTATATTGTTCTATTCAAGCCAAACAACTTTCTAATTAACAATAATAAGCTCAAACCCACAGAAAGTCAGATATTGTAGTTTGAATATGATCATGCTCTTTCTGAGCCTAGGCCTGTCACACAGTCTGTGTGTGTGTGTGATTGAGTCTGCGCTGTGTGTGTGTGTAGGGGGAGGGGGCTTAATCATTTCACTGTGTGTCTGGCCTGCTAAAGTAAATACATTTCTTAAGCCTGGTATCTTCACATAAGTTTTAGGGCCCAAGCCTGAAAGGGCGCAGAGCCCTATTGTTTTCCTTCCATTATTTTTAGGGCCCAAGCCTGAAAGGGCGCAGAGCCCTATTGTTTTCCTTCCGATTATTTTTTTTTTTTTTTTTTTTTTTTTTTTTTTTTTTTTTTTCTTTTTTTAGCGACTATTCGGGCACTTTTGGGGCCCTTAACATGCTCGAAAACTCTTGAAACTTTGCACACGGGTCAGAACCCGCGGCCATCAGAGCCGGGCTGAAGCTGGTACCCGGGCGTGGCAGGGCGGCTCGTCAGCGCCCCCTGGAATGGGGTCCGACACCTGGTCCATAACTCAAACACACTTGCATGTAATAATATGAAACTCGGTACACATGTCGATAGCAGAATTTCATCTATACCTCGCGTTCTTGCTTTTTACCCCAGCCCAACAGGAAGTCGGCTATTGAGGTTTTTTTGTAAAACACACGCAATGAACTTTTAAATACTCCTCCTAGAGCTCCTGATCCAAATTCGACGAAACTCGGTCAGCTAGAAGTCAAGACATTGAGGATGAAAGTTTGTGTGGGGATTTTCGATATCTCGAACGGTTTGGCCGTGGCGAGGAAACGAAACTATGGCGAGAAACGCTGAAACAGGAAGTGTGTCATAACTTCAGCATACATTAACTGATCTGGATGAAACTTCAGCAGTGCGTTCGCTGAAGAGGACGATCACATGGATGTGACTATTGTGAGTCAAAGTTATAGCGCCACCAACTGGCAGCAGGAAGTGTGTCACTTTCAAAATGCTTTGAAATCACCCTCTGATTTTTACCCGATTTGCTTCAAACTTCATCTGTATAATGTACATACACGGCAGATGAAGACCTATGAATGGATTCTTGATATCTTTGAAACTGTTGCCGTGGCGACGCATCAAACTTTACCATTCTTTTAGGATGCATTCTTTTAGGGATTCGAACATTTGTCCATAAATCAAACACACGTGCATGGATTAATATGAAACTCGGTACACTCATAGATCACATCAGGCCAAACAACTTTCGTGCTCTAAGTTTTACGACAGTTCAAACGGAAGTCGGGAATTATGTTTTTTTTTTTAAATAATTGTCCTAGAAAAACATCAAATTACAACCCATGCTGTTACCAATCACCACCAAACTCGGTGTGCATGAAGTCAAGACATTGAGGATGCTATATTCCGGACGGATTTTTGATATCTCGAACGGTTTGGCCGTGGCGGATTTTTTTGACTAAAAAAGGACACATAAAGTGTGTTATAACTTGGTTAGTTTTACTGACAGTTACAAAACTTGCCGTGTATATTGTTCTATTCAAGCCAAACAACTTTCTAATTAACAATAATAAGCTCAAACCCACAGAAAGTCAGATATTGTAGTTTGAATATGATCATGCTCTTTCTGAGCCTAGGCCTGTCACACAGTCTGTGTGTGTGTGTGATTGAGTCTTTTGACACACAGTCTCTGTGTGTGTGTGTAGGGGGAGGGGGCTTAATAATTTCACTGTGTGTCTGGCCTGCTAAAGTAAATACATTTCTTAAGCCTGGTATTTTTTAAATAAGTTTTTGTTTTTATTTTTTTATAAAGTAAAGACATATAACCTGTTTAATTGTAGTGCATTGACAATAGTTTTATATAATTAGTGTATTAATTAAATTAACTTGGTCCATAAATCAAAAAGGAAGTGTGTTAAAACTTCTGCATACATTAACTGATCTTGATGAAACTTCAGCAGTGTGTTCGTTGTAAGAGGCCGATCACATGGATGTGACTATTGTGAGTCAAATATATAGCTGCCACCAACTGGCAGCAGAAAGTGTTTCACTTGCAAAATGCTTTGAAATCACACTCTTACTTTTACCCGATTTGCTTCAAACTTCATCTGTATAATGTAAACACACGCCAGATGAAGAGCTGTGAAAGCATTATTCAATATCTAAGATAATGTTGCCATAGCAACGCATCAAACTTTAACATTCCTTTTTTTTGATGATTTTGAGTCTCTTAGCGGCTTTTGGGGCCCTTAATGGGTTTGAAAACTCTAAAACTTTGCACACAGGTCAGATCCCACAGCCATCAGAGCCGGGCTGAAGATGGTACCCGGGTGTGGCAGGGGGTTATACAGCGCCCCCTGGAACGGGGTCCAAAACTTGGTCCATAAATCAAACACACTGCATGTAATATGAAACTCAGTTCATGTTCATTATTCGTTCCATATCATATATCATCCTCTAGTTGAACAACTTTCAATTTACACTCATGAGCTAGGACCACAGTAAAGTTAAGAATATTTGGTTAAAATGTTGAGTGTCTGAGCCCTACACTTCGGTATGGAAGCCCTTTTACATTTAAAGCTAAGTTTGACCATTTGAATTAACATTGTAGAATATATCAATACGCTCAGTTGAATTACATTTAATAATTGTATTATCATTTAAATAAAATCTGTAAATTAATATTGTGATGAGTCCAAATGCGTACAGATAGAGTATGGCAAGCCGTTTTAACATTTAATCACTTTAACCTACTAGTCTCAATTTCCATGCTACTACGTACTTATCTTTCCCAGTATACTAGTATCTGATTTCCATTAAGTACTAGTACTTATTCATTAGCTACTAGTGCTTATCTCTTTAGATACTAGTGCCTTTTCTTTAGATATGTAGTGTTTTATTCTTTAGGTACTAGTACCTTTTTAAAGATACTAGTACTTATTCATTAGACACTAGTCCTTATTTATTAGATACTAGTACTTATTCATTAGATGCTAGTCCTTATTCATTACATACCAATGCTTATTAATTAGTTACTAGTACTTATTCATTAGATGCTAGTACCTATTAAATAGATACTAGAACTTATTCATTAGACACTAGTACTTATTTCAATGGTGACTAGTAACTATTCTTTTGTTACTAGTCACATTTTTTCCAGTGACTTCTATGGTGATCTGTCATTCATATATCAACTATTCAGTTCTGACTAGTATGTTAGTATGTATTCCAATTGTGGAAGACATACTAGTATGTATTCCAAAGCAGGGGTTACGCTTTTGCACGTCGTGGAACTTCAAAATATCCTCTGGAGCTCTAACGCAAAACTCGACGAACTTTAAGCGTGAGAAGACATCAGCAAATAAAGTTTGTGTGGGGATTTTGATATCTCTAAATCGTTTGGCTCGTCAGAAAAGTAAATTATGGCGAGAAAACGTGAAACAGGAAGTGTGTCATAACTTCAGCATACATTAACTGATCTGGATGAAACTTCAGCAGTGCGTTCGCTGTAAGAGGACGATCACATGGATGTGACTATTGTGAGTCAAAGTTATAGCGCCACCAACTGGCAGCAGGAAGTGTGTCACTTTCAAAATGCTTTGAAATCACCCTCTTATTTTTACCCCGATTTGCTTCAAACTTCATCTGTATAATGTACATACACGGCAGATGAAGACCTATGAATGGATTCTTGATATCTTTGAAACTGTTGCCGTGGCGACGCATTAAACTTTACCATTCTTTTAGGATGCATTCTTTTAGGGATTCGAACATTTGTCCATAAATCAAACACACGTGCATGGATTAATATGAAACTCTGGTACACTCATAGATCACATCAGGCCAAACAACTTTCGTGCTCTAAGTTTTACGACAGTTCAAACGGAAGTCGGGAATTATGTTTTTTTTTTTTTAAATAATTGTCCTAGAAAAACATCAAATTACAACCCATGCTGTTACCAATCACCACCAAACTCGGTGTGCATGAAGTCAAGACATTGAGGATGCTATATTCCGGACGGATTTTTGATATCTCGTAACGGTTTGGCCGTGGCGGATTTTTTTGACTAAAAAAGGACACATAAAGTGTGTTATAACTTGGTTAGTTTTACTGACAGTTACAAAACTTGCCGTGTATATTGTTCTATTCAAGCCAAACAACTTTCTAATTAACAATAATAAGCTCAAACCCACAGAAAGTCAGATATTGTAGTTTGAATATGATCATGCTCTTTCTAAACCTAGGCCTGTCACACAGTCTGTGTGTGTGTGTGTGTGTGTGTGTAGGGGAGGGGGCTTAATCATTTCACTGTGTGTCTGGCCTGCTAAAGTAAATACATTTCTTAAGCCTGGTATTTTTTACATAAGTTTTTATTTTTATTTTTTTTATAAGTAAAGGCATATAACCTGTTTAATTGTAGTGCATTGACAATAGTTTTATATAATTAGTGTATTAATTAAATTAACTTGGTCCATAAATCAAAAAAGTAAGTAAATAAATCAAAAAGGAAGTGTGTTAAAACTTCTGCATACATTAACTGATCTTGATGAAACTTCAGCAGTGTGTTCGTTGTAAGAGGTCGATCACATAGATGTGAGTCAAATATATAGCGCCACCAACTGGCAGCAGAAAGTGTTTCACTTTCAAAATGCTTTGAAATCGCACTCTTACTTTTACCCGATTTGCTTCAAATGTAAACACACGCCAGATGAAGAGCTGTGAAAGCATTATTCAATATCTAAGATAATGTTGCCATAGCAACGCATCAAACTTTAACATTCCTTTTTTTTGATGATTTTGAGTCTCTTAGCGGCTTTTGGGGCCCTTAATGGGTTTGAAAACTCTTGAAACTTTGCACACAGGTCAGATCCCACAGCCATCAGAGCCGGGCTGAAGATGGTACCCGGGTGTGGCAAGGGGGCTAGACAGCGCCCCCTGGAACGGGGTCCAAAAACTTGGTCCATAAATCAAACACGCTTGCATGTAATAATATGAAACTCAGTACACATGTTGATCTCATCGTTTCATATATTCATATATTCTCCTCAAGCCGGACAACTTTCTAATTTACACTCATGAGCTAGGACCCACAGAAAGTCAGATATTTTGGTTTGAAAATGTTGAGTGTCTCTCTGAGCCTACACTTCTGTATGGCAAGCCCTTTTAACATTTAAAAGCTAAGTTTGACTATTCGTAATTAACATTGTAGATATCAACAACGTCTTTCTAGTCGTAATTACATTTTGGATAGTTTGTATTATCATTTAAGATATCTGTAACGTAATTGTGACTAGTCGAAACGACAGATAGAGTATGGCAAACCGTTTTAACATTTAATCATTTTAACCTACTAGTCTCTATTTTCATGCTACTAGTACTTATTTTTTAGATACTAGTATTTATTCATTAAGTACTAGTACTTATTCATTAGCTACTAGTGCTTATTCTTTAGATACTAGTGCCTTTTCTTTAGATACTAGTGTTTATTCTTTAGGTACTAGTACCTTTTTAAAGATACTAGTACTTATTCATTAGACACTAGTCCTTATTTATTAGATACTAGTACTTATTCATTAGATGCTAGTCCTTATTCATTACATACCAATGCTTATTAATTAGTTACTAGTACTTATTCATTAGATACTAGTACCTATTAAATAGATACTAGTACTTATTCATTAGACACTAGTACTTATTTCAATGGTGACTAGTAACTATTCTTTTGTTACTACTAGTCACATTTTTTCCATTGACTTCTATGGTGATCTGTCATTCAGATATCAACTATTCAGTTCTGACTAGTATGTTAGTATGTATTCCAATTGTGGAATACATACTAGTATGTATTCCAAAGCAGGGGTTACGTTTTCTGCTCCTGAATAACCCAAAAGGACCAGTGGCGGTGCCACCGGCTTTTATATATATATATATATATATATATATATATATATATATATATATATATATATATATATATACACACACACCACAGCAGCGTGGGGCCAACGGCGGACCGCCCATCCCGGTGCCTCAGGCACAAGGATCCGTGCCACAGGGGCTTGGGCCCCGCAATTCGGCCCGCAGCTAACATATATATATATATATATATATTTTTTATTAAAGAACATATAACCTGTTTAATTGTAGTGCATTGACAATAGTTTTATATAATTAGTGTATTAATTAAATTAACTTGGTCCATAAATCAAAAAAGTAAGTAAATAAATCAAAAAGGAAGTGTGTTAAAACTTCTGCATACATTAACTGATCTTGATGAAACTTCAGCAGTGTGTTCGTTGTAAGAGGTCAGTCACATAGATGTGAGTCAAATATATAGCGCCACCAACTGGCAGCAGAAAGTGTTTCACTTTCAAAATGCTTTGAAATCGCACTCTTACTTTTACCCGATTTGCTTCAAATGTAAACACACGCCAGATGAAGAGCTGTGAAAGCATTATTCAATATCTAAGATAATGTTGCCATAGCAACGCATCAAACTTTAACATTCCTTTTTTTTGATGATTTTGAGTCTCTTAGCGGCTTTTGGGGCCCTTAATGGGTTTGAAAACTCTTGAAACTTTGCACACAGGTCAGATCCCACAGCCATCAGAGCCGGGCTGAAGATGGTACCCGGGTGTGGCAAGGGGGCTAGACAGCGCCCCCTGGAACGGGGTCCAAAAACTTGGTCCATAAATCAAACACGCTTGCATGTAATAATATGAAACTCAGTACACATGTTGATCTCATCGTTTCATATATTCATATATTCTCCTCAAGCCGGACAACTTTCTAATTTACACTCATGAGCTAGGACCCACAGAAAGTCAGATATTTTGGTTTGAAAATGTTGAGTGTCTCTCTTGAGCCTACACTTCTGTATGGCAAGCCCTTTTAACATTTAAAAGCTAAGTTTGACTATTCGTAATTAACATTGTAGATATCAACAACGTCTTTCTAGTCGTAATTACATTTTGGATAGTTTGTATTATCATTTAAGATATCTGTAACGTAATTGTGACTAGTCGAAACGACAGATAGAGTATGGCAAACCGTTTTAACATTTAATCATTTTAACCTACTAGTCTCTATTTTCATGCTACTAGTACTTATTTTTTAGATACTAGTATCTATTCCATTAAGTACTAGTACTTATTCATTAGCTACTAGTGCTTATTCTTTAGATACTAGTGCCTTTTCTTTAGATACTAGTGTTTATTCTTTAGGTACTAGTACCTTTTTAAAGATACTAGTACTTATTCATTAGACACTAGTCCTTATTTATTAGATACTAGTACTTATTCGATTAGATGCTAGTCCTTATTCATTACATACCAATGCTTATTAATTAGTTACTAGTACTTATTCATTAGATACTAGTACCTATTAAATAGATACTAGTACTTATTCATTAGACACTAGTACTTATTTCAATGGTGACTAGTAACTATTCTTTTGTTACTATAGTCACATTTTTTCCATTGACTTCTATGGTGATCTGTCATTCAAAGATCAACTATTCAGTTCTGACTAGTATGTTAGTAATGTATTCCAATTGTGGAATACATACTAGTATGTATTCCAAAAGCAGGGGTTACGTTTTGCACGTCGTGCACAATAACCCAAAAAGGCACCAAGGTGGCGGTGCCACCGGCTTTATATATATAGTAAATAACAGCTGCGAGCAGCGATGGTAGGGCCAAAGCCGGCGGTACGCCATCCCGTGCCTTTAGGCACCGGGGTTGCGGTGCCACCGGCTTGGGGCCGCGCGATCGCTGCTCGCAGCTATATTTTATTAGGGCCCAAGCCCTGAAGGGCGCAGAGCCCTGATTTGTTTCCCTTCCGATTATTTTTTTTTATTTTTTTTTTTTTTTTTTTTTTTTTTCTTTTTCTAGCGACTGATTCGGGCACTTTTTGGGGCCCTTAACATGCTCGAAAACTCTTGAAACTTTGCACACGGGTCAGAACCCGTGGCCATCAGAGCCGGGCTGAAGCTGGTACCCGGGCGTGGCAGGCGGCTCCGCCAGCGCCCCCTGGAATGGGGTCCGAACACCTGGTCCATAACTCAAACACACTTGCATGTAATAATATGAAACTCGGTACACATGTCGATAGCAGAATTTCATCTATACCTCGCGTTCTTGCTTTTTACCCCAGCCCAACAGGAAGTCGGCTATTGAGGTTTTTTTGTAAAACACACGCAATGAACTTTTAAATACTCCTCCTAGAGCTCCTGATCCAAATTCGACGAAACTCGGTCAGCTAGAAGTCAAGACATTGAGGATGAAAGTTTGTGTGGGGATTTTTGATATCTCGAACGGTTTGGCCGTGGCGAGGAAACGAAACTATGGCGAAGAAACGTGAAACAGGAAGTGTGTCATAACTTCAGCATACATTAACTGATCTGGATGAAACTTCAGCAGTGCGTTCGCTGTAAGAGGACGATCACATGGATGTGACTATTGTGAGTCAAAGTTATAGCGCCACCAACTGGCAGCAGGAAGTGTGTCACTTTCAAAATGCTTTGAAATCACCCTCTTATTTTTACCCGATTTGCTTCAAACTTCATCTGTATAATGTACATACACGGCAGATGAAGACCTATGAATGGATTCTTGATATCTTTGAAACTGTTGCCGTGGCGACGCATCAAACTTTACCATTCTTTTAGGATGCATTCTTTTAGGGATTCGAACATTTGTCCATAAATCAAACACACGTGCATGGATTAATATGAAACTCGGTACACTCATAGATCACATCAGGCCAAACAACTTTCGTGCTCTAAGTTTTAACGACAGTTCAAACGGAAGTCGGGAATTATGTTTTTTTTTTTTAAATAATTGTCCTAGAAAAACATCAAATTACAACCCATGCTGTTACCAATCACCACCAAACTCGGTGTGCATGAAGTCAAGACATTGAGGATGCTATATTCCGGACGGATTTTTGATATCTCGAACGGTTTGGCCGTGGCGGATTTTTTTGACTAAAAAAGGACACATAAAGTGTGTTATAACTTGGTTAGTTTTACTGACAGTTACAAAACTTGCCGTGTATATTGTTCTATTCAAGCCAAACAACTTTCTAATTAACAATAATAAGCTCAAACCCACAGAAAGTCAGATATTGTAGTTTGAATATGATCATGCTCTTTCTGAGCCTAGGCCTGTCACACAGTCTGTGTGTGTGTGTGATTGAGTCTTTTGACACACAGTCTCTGTGTGTGTGTGTAGGGGGAGGGGGCTTAATAATTTCACTGTGTGTCTGGCCTGCTAAAGTAAATACATTTCTTAAGCCTGGTATTTTTTAAATAAGTTTTTGTTTTTATTTTTTTATAAGTAAAGACATATAACCTGTTTAATTGTAGTGCATTGACAATAGTTTTATATAATTAGTGTATTAATTAAATTAACTTGGTCCATAAATCAAAAAGGAAGTGTGTTAAAACTTCTGCATACATTAACTGATCTTGATGAAACTTCAGCAGTGTGTTCGTTGTAAGAGGCCGATCACATGGATGTGACTATTGTGAGTCAAATATATAGCGCCACCAACTGGCAGCAGAAAGTGTTTCACTTGCAAAATGCTTTGAAATCACACTCTAACTTTTACCCGATTTGCTTCAAACTTCATCTGTATAATGTAAACACACGCCAGATGAAGAGCTGTGAAAGCATTATTCAATATCTAAGATAATGTTGCCATAGCAACGCATCAAACTTTAACATTCCTTTTTTTTTGATGATTTTGAGTCTCTTAGCGGCTTTTGGGGCCCTTAATGGGTTTGAAAACTCTTGAAACTTTGCACACAGGTCAGATCCCACAGCCATCAGAGCCGGGAAGATGGTACCCGGGTGTGGCAAGGGGGCTAGACAGCGCCCCCTGGAACGGGGTCCAAAAACTTGGTCCATAAATCAAACACGCTTGCATGTAATAATATGAAACTCAGTACACATGTTGATCTCATCGTTTCATATATTCATATATTCTCCTCAAGCCGGACAACTTTCTAATTTACACTCATGAGCTAGGACCCACAGAAAGTCAGATATTTTGGTTTGAAAATGTTGAGTGTCTCTCTGAGCCTGACACTTCTGTATGGCAAGCCCTTTTAACATTTAAAAGCTAAGTTTGACTATTCGTAATTAACATTGTAGATATCAACAACGTCTTTCTAGTCGTAATTACATTTTGGATAGTTTGTATTATCATTTAAGATATCTGTAACGTAATTGTGACTAGTCGAAACGACTAGATAGAGTATGGCAAGCCGTTTTAACATTTAATCATTTTAACCTACTAGTCTCTATTTTCATGCTACTAGTACTTATTTTTTAGATACTAGTATCTATTCCATTAAGTACTAGTACTTATTCATTAGCTACTAGTGCTTATTCTTTAGATACTAGTGCCTTTTCTTTAGATACTAGTAGTTTATTCTTTAGGTACTAGTACCTTTTTAAAGATACTAGTACTTATTCATTAGACACTAGTCCTTATTTATTAGATACTAGTACTTATTCATTAGATGCTAGTCCTTATTCATTACATACCAATGCTTATTAATTAGTTACTAGTACTTATTCATTAGATGCTAGTACCTATTAAATAGATACTAGTACTTATTCATTAGACACTAGTACTTATTTCAATGGTGACTAGTAACTATTCTTTTGTTACTAGTCACATTTTTTCCAGTGACTTCTATGGTGATCTGTCATTCAGATATCAACTATTCAGTTCTGACTAGTATGTTAGTATGTATTCCAATTGTGGAATACATACTGAGTATGTATTCCAAAGCAGGGGTTACGCTTCTGCACGTCGTGCAGAATAACCCTAAAGGCACCAAGGTGGCGGTGCCATTGGCTTTATATATATATATATATATATATATCACACACACACACACACACACACACACGCACATACGCGAGCAGCGCTGAGGGCGCAACAGCCGGCCGGTACGCCATCCCGGTGCCTTTAGGCACCGGGGTTGCGGTGCCACCGGCTTGGGGCTGCGAATCGCTGCTCGCAGCTATATATTTATTTATTTTTTTTTTTTCTAGCGACCATCGGGCACCTTTGGGGCCCTTAAACATGCTCGAAACTCTTGAAACTTTGCACACGGGTCAGAACCCGCGGCCATCAGAGCCGGGCTGAAGCTGGTACCCGGGCGTGGCAGGGCGGCTCGTCCAGCGCCCCTGGAATGGGGTCCAACACCTGGTCCATAACTCAA
>JAQIUQ010007296.1:0-41557 GCA_030378365.1 Hybognathus amarus | reverse complement strand
AACTGGGCGGAAACTGTGGATGGTCTTTGTGAAAATTTTGTATGCGGTTTTCTGGCGATTTGCGGTGTAAACTCTTTAGAAAAGGACTAGAACAAAACAAAGGACCATTGAGGTTTCCTGTAGAGTAATACAAATGCTTAGTCTGCCACCAAAAACAGCAGCTTTTTGCCATTTTAAGGACACTGGGCAGTCTATTGTTTCAGTCGCTTTTGAACAAGTGTACGCTAAAAGAGGTCGGCCTGTTTTTCAAGTTTCCGTAGTGTAGTGGTTATCACGTTCGCTTTACACGCGAAAGGTCCTCAGTTCGAAACTGGGCGGAAACAAGTGAAGGCATTTTTAATATACATACTGAAATTCGCTACAAAGTCCTTGGACTTTTGAAATAGGTGAAGGTCACTGTACCAAGGAGCTGTAGTCAGACTGCCATTCCGAATGAGCTCTTATCTGTTGTTTGTGGAATTTACACAGATTGTCACAATGCTTGCAGGAAAGATTATGGGATGGAGCCATCTTTGAAAAAGCACATGGCTCACGTAATGAGGTTTCTGTAGTGTAGTGGTCATCACGTTCGCCTAACACGTGAAAGGTCCTTGGTTCGAAACCGAGCAGAAACAGCAATTGGGTTTTGGCAGAAAATTTAAACTGTTTACCACAATAGGAGGGCTCAGCTCACTTTTCCTTAATACACTTTTTAACAAGCGTGCACCAGAATACTTCTGTCTGCACCTACAAGACATGTTTCCGTAGTGTAGTGGTTATCACGTTCGCCTCACACGCGAAAGGTCCCCAGTTCGAAACTGGGCGGAAACAAATGAAGGCATTTTTAATATACATACTGAAATTCTCTACAAAGTCCTTGGACTTTTGAAATAGGTGAAGGCCACTGTACCAAGGAGCTGTAGTCAGACTGCCATTCCGAATGAGCTCTTATCTGTTGTTTGTGGAATTTACACAGATTGTCACAATGCTTGCAGGAAAGATTATGGGATGGAGCCATCTTCGAAAAAGCACATGGCTCACGTAATGAGGTTTCTGTAGTGTAGTGGTTATCACGTTCGCCTCACACGCGAAAGGTCCCCAGTTCGAAACTGGGCGGAAACTGTGGATGGTCTTTGTGAAAATTTTGTATGCGGTTTTCTGGCGATTTGCGGTGTAAACTCTTTAGAAAAGGACTAGAACAAAACAAAGGACCATTGAGGTTTCCTGTAGAGTAATACAAATGCTTAGTCTGCCACCAAAAACAGCAGCTTTTTGCCATTTTAAGGACACTGGGCAGTCTATTGTTTCAGTCGCTTTTAAACAAGTGTACGCTAAAAGAGGTCGGCCTGTTTTTCAAGTTTCCGTAGTGTAGTGGTTATCACGTTCGCTTTACACGCGAAAGGTCCTCAGTTCGAAACTGGGCGGAAACAAGTGAAGGCATTTTTAATATACATACTGAAATTCGCTACAAAGTCCTTGGACTTTTGAAATAGGTGAAGGTCACTGTACCAAGGAGCTGTAGTCAGACTGCCATTCCGAATGAGCTCTTATCTGTTGTTTGTGGAATTTACACAGATTGTCACAATGCTTGCAGGAAAGATTATGGGATGGAGCCATCTTCGAAAAAGCACATGGCTCACGTAATGAGGTTTCTGTAGTGTAGTGGTCATCACGTTCGCCTAACACGCGAAAGGTCCTCGGTTCGAAACCGAGCAGAAACAGCAATTGGGTTTTGGCAGAAAATTTAAACTGTTTACCACAATAGGAGGGCTCAGCTCACTTTTCCATAATACACTTTTTAACAAGCGTGCACCAGAATACTTCTGTCTGCACCTACAAGACGTGTTTCCGTAGCGTAGTGGTTATCACGTTCGCCTCACACGCGAAAGGTCCCCAGTTCGAAACTGGGCGGAAACAAGTGAAGGCATTTTTAATATACATACTGAAATTCTCTATGATTATGGGATGGAGCCATCTTCGAAAAAGCACATGGCTCACGTAATGAGGTTTCTGTAGTGTAGTGGTTATCACGTTCGCCTCACACGCGAAAGGTCCCCAGTTCGAAACTGGGCGGAAACTGTGGATGGTCTTTGTGAAAATTTTGTATGCGGTTTTCTGGCGATTTGCGGTGTAAACTCTTTAGAAAAGGACTAGAACAAAACAAAGGACCATTGAGGTTTCCTGTAGAGTAATACAAATGCTTAGTCTGCCACCAAAAACAGCAGCTTTTTGCCATTTTAAGGACACTGGGCAGTCTATTGTTTCAGTCGCTTTTGAACAAGTGTACGCTAAAAGAGGTCGGCCTGTTTTTCAAGTTTCCGTAGTGTAGTGGTTATCACGTTCGCTTTACACGCGAAAGGTCCTCAGTTCGAAACTGGGCGGAAACAAGTGAAGGCATTTTTAATATACATACTGAAATTCGCTACAAAGTCCTTGGACTTTTGAAATAGGTGAAGGTCACTGTACCAAGGAGCTGTAGTAAGACTGCCATTCCGAATGAGCTCTTATCTGTTGTTTGTGGAATTTACACAGATTGTCACAATGCTTGCAGGAAAGATTATGGGATGGAGCCATCTTTGAAAAAGCACATGGCTCACGTAATGAGTTTTCTGTAGTGTAGTGGTTATCATGTTCGCCTCACACGCGAAAGGTCCCCAGTTCGAAACTGGGCGGAAACTGTGGATGGTTTTTGTGAAAATTTTGTATGCGGTTTTCTGGCGATTTGCGGTGTAAACTCTTTAGAAAAGGACTAGAACAAAACAAAGGACCATTGAGGTTTCCTGTAGAGTAATACAAATGCTTAGTCTGCCACCAAAAACAGCAGCTTTTTGCCATTTTAAGGACACTGGGCAGTCTATTGTTTCAGTCGCTTTTGAACAAGTGTACGCTAAAAGAGGTCGGCCTGTTTTTCAAGTTTCCGTAGTGTAGTGGTTATCACGTTCGCTTTACACGCGAAAGGTCCTCAGTTCGAAACTGGGCGGAAACAAGTGAAGGCATTTTTAATATACATACTGAAATTCGCTACAAAGTCCTTGGACTTTTGAAATAGGTGAAGGTCACTGTACCAAGGAGCTGTAGTCAGACTGCCATTCCGAATGAGCTCTTATCTGTTGTTTGTGGAATTTACACAGATTGTCACAATGCTTGCAGGAAAGATTATGGGATGGAGCCATCTTTGAAAAAGCACATGGCTCACGTAATGAGGTTTCTGTAGTGTAGTGGTCATCACGTTCGCCTAACACGTGAAAGGTCCTTGGTTCGAAACCGAGCAGAAACAGCAATTGGGTTTTGGCAGAAAATTTAAACTGTTTACCACAATAGGAGGGCTCAGCTCACTTTTCCTTAATACACTTTTTAACAAGCGTGCACCAGAATACTTCTGTCTGCACCTACAAGACATGTTTCCGTAGTGTAGTGGTTATCACGTTCGCCTCACACGCGAAAGGTCCCCAGTTCGAAACTGGGCGGAAACAAGTGAAGGCATTTTTAATATACATACTGAAATTCTCTACAAAGTCCTTGGACTTTTGAAATAGGTGAAGGCCACTGTACCAAGGAGCTGTAGTCAGACTGCCATTCCGAATGAGCTCTTATCTGTTGTTTGTGGAATTTACACAGATTGTCACAATGCTTGCAGGAAAGATTATGGGATGGAGCCATCTTCGAAAAAGCACATGGCTCACGTAATGAGGTTTCTGTAGTGTAGTGGTTATCACGTTCGCCTCACACGCGAAAGGTCCCCAGTTCGAAACTGGGCGGAAACTGTGGATGGTCTTTGTGAAAATTTTGTATGCGGTTTTCTGGCGATTTGCGGTGTAAACTCTTTAGAAAAGGACTAGAACAAAACAAAGGACCATTGAGGTTTCCTGTAGAGTAATACAAATGCTTAGTCTGCCACCAAAAACAGCAGCTTTTTGCCATTTTAAGGACACTGGGCAGTCTATTGTTTCAGTCGCTTTTGAACAAGTGTACGCTAAAAGAGGTCGGCCTGTTTTTCAAGTTTCCGTAGTGTAGTGGTTATCACGTTCGCTTTACACGCGAAAGGTCCTCAGTTCGAAACTGGGCGGAAACAAGTGAAGGCATTTTTAATATACATACTGAAATTCGCTACAAAGTCCTTGGACTTTTGAAATAGGTGAAGGTCACTGTACCAAGGAGCTGTAGTCAGACTGCCATTCCGAATGAGCTCTTATCTGTTGTTTGTGGAATTTACACAGATTGTCACAATGCTTGCAGGAAAGATTATGGGATGGAGCCATCTTTGAAAAAGCACATGGCTCACGTAATGAGTTTTCTGTAGTGTAGTGGTTATCATGTTCGCCTCACACACGAAAGGTCCCCAGTTCGAAACTGGGCGGAAACTGTGGATGGTTTTTGTGAAAATTTTGTATGCGGTTTTCTGGCGATTTGCGGTGTAAACTCTTTAGAAAAGGACTAGAACAAAACAAAGGACCATTGAGGTTTCCTGTAGAGTAATACAAATGCTTAGTCTGCCACCAAAAACAGCAGCTTTTTGCCATTTTAAGGACACTGGGCAGTCTATTGTTTCAGTCGCTTTTGAACAAGTGTACGCTAAAAGAGGTCGGCCTGTTTTTCAAGTTTCCGTAGTGTAGTGGTTATCACGTTCGCTTTACACGCGAAAGGTCCTCAGTTCGAAACTGGGCGGAAACAAGTGAAGGCATTTTTAATATACATACTGAAATTCGCTACAAAGTCCTTGGACTTTTGAAATAGGTGAAGGTCACTGTACCAAGGAGCTGTAGTCAGACTGCCATTCCGAATGAGCTCTTATCTGTTGTTTGTGGAATTTACACAGATTGTCACAATGCTTGCAGGAAAGATTATGGGATGGAGCCATCTTTGAAAAAGCACATGGCTCACGTAATGAGGTTTCTGTAGTGTAGTGGTCATCATGTTCGCCTAACACGTGAAAGGTCCTTGGTTCGAAACCGAGCAGAAACAGCAATTGGGTTTTGGCAGAAAATTTAAACTGTTTACCACAATAGGAGGGCTCAGCTCACTTTTCCTTAATACACTTTTTAACAAGCGTGCACCAGAATACTTCTGTCTGCACCTACAAGACATGTTTCCGTAGTGTAGTGGTTATCACGTTCGCCTCACACGCGAAAGGTCCCCAGTTCGAAACTGGGCGGAAACAAGTGAAGGCATTTTTAATATACATACTGAAATTCTCTACAAAGTCCTTGGACTTTTGAAATAGGTGAAGGCCACTGTACCAAGGAGCTGTAGTCAGACTGCCATTCCGAATGAGCTCTTATCTGTTGTTTGTGGAATTTACACAGATTGTCACAATGCTTGCAGGAAAGATTATGGGATGGAGCCATCTTCGAAAAAGCACATGGCTCACGTAATGAGGTTTCTGTAGTGTAGTGGTTATCACGTTCGCCTCACACGCGAAAGGTCCCCAGTTCGAAACTGGGTGGAAACTGTGGATGGTCTTTGTGAAAATTTTGTATGCGGTTTTCTGGCGATTTGCGGTGTAAACTCTTTAGAAAAGGACTAGAACAAAACAAAGGACCATTGAGGTTTCCTGTAGAGTAATACAAATGCTTAGTCTGCCACCAAAAACAGCAGCTTTTTGCCATTTTAAGGACACTGGGCAGTCTATTGTTTCAGTCGCTTTTGAACAAGTGTACGCTAAAAGAGGTCGGCCTGTTTTTCAAGTTTCCGTAGTGTAGTGGTTATCACGTTCGCTTTACACGCGAAAGGTCCTCAGTTCGAAACTGGGCGGAAACAAGTGAAGGCATTTTTAATATACATACTGAAATTCGCTACAAAGTCCTTGGACTTTTGAAATAGGTGAAGGTCACTGTACCAAGGAGCTGTAGTCAGACTGCCATTCCGAATGAGCTCTTATCTGTTGTTTGTGGAATTTACACAGATTGTCACAATGCTTGCAGGAAAGATTATGGGATGGAGCCATCTTTGAAAAAGCACATGTCTCACATAATGAGGTTTCTGTAGTGTAGTGGTCATCATGTTCGCCTAACACGTGAAAGGTCCTTGGTTCGAAACCGAGCAGAAACAGCAATTGGGTTTTGGCAGAAAATTTAAACTGTTTACCACAATAGGAGGGCTCAGCTCACTTTTCCTTAATACACTTTTTAACAAGCGTGCACCAGAATACTTCTGTCTGCACCTACAAGACGTGTTTCCGTAGCGTAGTGGTTATCACGTTCGCCTCACACGCGAAAGGTCCCCAGTTCGAAACTGGGCGGAAACAAGTGAAGGCATTTTTAATATACATACTGAAATTCTCTATGATTATGGGATGGAGCCATCTTCGAAAAAGCACATGGCTCACGTAATGAGGTTTCTGTAGTGTAGTGGTTATCACGTTCGCCTCACACGCGAAAGGTCCCCAGTTCGAAACTGGGCGGAAACTGTGGATGGTCTTTGTGAAAATTTTGTATGCGGTTTTCTGGCGATTTGCGGTGTAAACTCTTTAGAAAAGGACTAGAACAAAACAAAGGACCATTGAGGTTTCCTGTAGAGTAATACAAATGCTTAGTCTGCCACCAAAAACAGCAGCTTTTTGCCATTTTAAAGGACACTGGGCAGTCTATTGTTTCAGTCGCTTTTGAACAAGTGTACGCTAAAAGAGGTCGGCCTGTTTTTCAAGTTTCCGTAGTGTAGTGGTTATCACGTTCGCTTTACACGCGAAAGGTCCTCAGTTCGAAACTGGGCGGAAACAAGTGAAGGCATTTTTAATATACATACTGAAATTCGCTACAAAGTCCTTGGACTTTTGAAATAGGTGAAGGTCACTGTACCAAGGAGCTGTAGTAAGACTGCCATTCCGAATGAGCTCTTATCTGTTGTTTGTGGAATTTACACAGATTGTCACAATGCTTGCAGGAAAGATTATGGGATGGAGCCATCTTTGAAAAAGCACATGGCTCACGTAATGAGTTTTCTGTAGTGTAGTGGTTATCATGTTCGCCTCACACACGAAAGGTCCCCAGTTCGAAACTGGGCGGAAACTGTGGATGGTTTTTGTGAAAATTTTGTATGCGGTTTTCTGGCGATTTGCGGTGTAAACTCTTTAGAAAAGGACTAGAACAAAACAAAGGACCATTGAGGTTTCCTGTAGAGTAATACAAATGCTTAGTCTGCCACCAAAAACAGCAGCTTTTTGCCATTTTAAGGACACTGGGCAGTCTATTGTTTCAGTCGCTTTTAAACAAGTGTACGCTAAAAGAGGTCGGCCTGTTTTTCAAGTTTCCGTAGTGTAGTGGTTATCACGTTCGCTTTACACGCGAAAGGTCCTCAGTTCGAAACTGGGCGGAAACAAGTGAAGGCATTTTTAATATACATACTGAAATTCGCTACAAAGTCCTTGGACTTTTGAAATAGGTGAAGGTCACTGTACCAAGGAGCTGTAGTAAGACTGCCATTCCGAATGAGCTCTTATCTGTTGTTTGTGGAATTTACACAGATTGTCACAATGCTTGCAGGAAAGATTATGGGATGGAGCCATCTTTGAAAAAGCACATGGCTCACGTAATGAGGTTTCTGTAGTGTAGTGGTCATCATGTTCGCCTAACACGTGAAAGGTCCTTGGTTCGAAACCGAGCAGAAACAGCAATTGGGTTTTGGCAGAAAATTTAAACTGTTTACCACAATAGGAGGGCTCAGCTCACTTTTCCTTAATACACTTTTTAACAAGCGTGCACCAGAATACTTCTGTCTGCACCTACAAGACATGTTTCCGTAGTGTAGTGGTTATCACGTTCGCCTCACACGCGAAAGGTCCCCAGTTCGAAACTGGGCGGAAACAAGTGAAGGCATTTTTAATATACATACTGAAATTCTCTACAAAGTCCTTGGACTTTTGAAATAGGTGAAGGCCACTGTACCAAGGAGCTGTAGTCAGACTGCCATTCCGAATGAGCTCTTATCTGTTGTTTGTGGAATTTACACAGATTGTCACAATGCTTGCAGGAAAGATTATGGGATGGAGCCATCTTCGAAAAAGCACATGGCTCACGTAATGAGGTTTCTGTAGTGTAGTGGTTATCATGTTCGCCTCACACGCGAAAGGTCCCCAGTTCGAAACTGGGCGGAAACTGTGGATGGTCTTTGTGAAAATTTTGTATGCGGTTTTCTGGCGATTTGCGGTGTAAACTCTTTAGAAAAGGACTAGAACAAAACAAAGGACCATTGAGGTTTCCTGTAGAGTAATACAAATGCTTAGTCTGCCACCAAAAACAGCAGCTTTTTGCCATTCATTGGACTTTTGAAATAGGTGAAGGTCACTGTACCAAGGAGCTGTAGTCAGACTGCCATTCCGAATGAGCTCGTATCTGTTGTTTGTGGAATTTACACAGATTGTCACAATGCTTGCAGGAAAGATTATGGGATGGAGCCATCTTCGAAAAAGCACATGTCTCACGTAATGAGGTTTCTGTAGTGTAGTGGTCATCACGTTCGCCTAACACGCGAAAGGTCCTCGGTTCGAAATCGAGCAGAAACAGCAATTGGGTTTTGGCAGAAAATTTAAACTGTTTACCACAATAGGAGGGCTCAGCTCACTTTTCCTTAATACACTTTTTAACAAGCGTGCACCAGAATACTTCTGTCTGCACCTACAAGACATGTTTCCGTAGTGTAGTGGTTATCACGTTCGCCTCACACGCGAAAGGTCCCCAGTTTGAAACTGGGCGGAAACAAATGAAGGCATTTTTAATATACATACTGAAATTCTCTACAAAGTCCTGGACTTTTGAAATAGGTGAAGGCCACTGTACCAAGGAGCTGTAGTCAGACTGCCATTCCGAATGAGCTCTTATCTGTTGTTTGTGGAATTTACACAGATTGTCACAATGCTTGCAGGAAAGATTATGGGATGGAGCCATCTTCGAAAAAGCACATGGCTCACGTAATGAGGTTTCTGTAGTGTAGTGGTTATCATGTTCGCCTCACACGAAAGGTCCCCAGTTCGAAACTTGGCGGAAACTGTGGATGGTCTTTGTGAAAATTTTGTATGCGGTTTTCTGGCGATTTGCGGTGTAAACTCTTTAGAAAAGGACTAGAACAAAACAAAGGACCATTGAGGTGTCCTGTAGAGTAATATAAATGCTTCAGTCTGCCACCAAAAACAGCAGCTTTTTGCCATTTTAAGGACACTGGGCAGTCTATTGTTTCAGTCGCTTTTGAACAAGTGTACGCTAAAAGAGGTCGGCCTGTTTTTCAAGTTTCCGTAGTGTAGTGGTTATCACGTAACCTGACTCCGCCAGATGGATTTGCTCCGCATATCCATCTGGAAATCTTCCGTTGAAGAAGTTTTGGAAAGGGGCGGAAATACTGGTTAGCTGATTGGCCTATGTTGGTGATAGACGGGCCAAATCAACCAATCAGATTAACGAAGCATATGACGTACTAACAGAGCGACGATCGAAACACAACCACAAGCCAAGCTACTCTTGCTGCTGCAGGTAAAGGCTCGTTAGCTCAGCAAATTAAGTAACATGTCGGCAAAGGATATTTGCCGTTTATGTAACTGCAATTTGCGAATAAAAGGCACCATTTCAGGTGCCAGGTCCATAATTCACAAGAATGATGCAAGAGAAAAAAGCATTAGCGAGCGGCTAAAAGAATTAGGACTACTGCTGTCTGAAAATGTTTCTCGATCAAATCGTATTTGCTTGCGTTGCTTCCGCTTGATTGGTAGACTAGAGGAGGATTTCGACGTTTTAGAAGATGGCAAAGAGCAGAGAAAGACTCAAACCCAGCAGAAGCATCAACCTCAACCGGCACATCACAGTCAAGTGCCACATCATCAACAGTAGGCAAGAAACGGGACAGAGTGCCGACCCCTTCCAAGTGTCTCCAACCCCCAACACCATCAGCTCCTCGAGCTTCAAAGTACTCGAGGCCGACAGACAACGTAACCCCTAAGACGGCACGGCAAAGTTTGACGGAGGTAATTTGAATTGAATGTAAAACATAACTTGTGTTTAGTTAAGACTGTTATTAACTTATCAAAGTGCTGATATCACTGATGTATAACATCAGACCCAATACACGGGTAGGAAATGTAGCTGCATGTATCACAAAAGACTAAAAGAAATGCTCATCCTCGAACATCAAACGCCATTCCTTACACAGTAGACTATGTAAGATAATATTATTGAGGCTTGATTGTCTCACCATCTTGTATTTATTATTATTTATTATAGCTATAGCATACACAACCATGTTACTTATATCCATATGACATACACAATTCAACCACACCAATACCTTGTATTTATAGTGTACAGATCGTCTGTAATTAAAAAAGTGTATTTTTTTCTGATCTGTAATAAACACTGTTGTCTTGTGATAACATCTTGATATTGGGAATTTAGCTACATGGTTATTAAAGTCTTGATGCATCAGGATTTTGCTCCCCAGGATAACATATAAATAATTGTCTGAATCTTAGTATACTAGTACTTTACTAATGAACCCTTTTAATTTGTGTTTCAGGTTATTATTCACTACCCATCCCATCCAAAGGGTGACAGAATTGTATGTCAGGCAAACACGGCAGCAGTCGTTGAAAACACTGCAAAGCAGAATTGGTCACGGGCTGCTTATCAGATAATCAAAAACAAAGACCTCTTAGAAGCACTTAAGGAAAACATCCTTCAAGTTATTGAGGATGAGATAAATTTTCTTTGCAACCCGCTTAAGGGTTTCATGCTTTGGCGGTCTTCAGCTGCTGATTTGAAGGCATTTTCTTTTGCAAACCTTCAGTCAGATCTTCAGTCTATGGCACCATTCACATATTCCATATTTTCAAAAATCACCAAAGGCTCTCCCCATCCCACTTGTGCTTCTGCTGCTATAGCCTTGCGAGGAAGGGAACCACGCTTGTCGGCCTTTGCCTACTATGTAAACAGTGTGTTGCAGTATGGTGGGGCCAAAAAAGCTGTTTACAAAAGGTTAAGCAAACTGTGTATAACAACTGCACACAATCATGCTGTTGGAAAACAGAAACAGTTCGCAACTACATGTGGTGAAGACTTACAGCTACTAAAAGTAGCCCATGAAGTCTTCCTCAAGTCTTCAAAAGGAACATGGAGGCACTGATGTGGAGGGAGCTAGTGCAACCAGAGCACTAAGTGACACATTGGACCTGTACACAGCTACGCTAAGCATGGAACATTGTATGTTAACAGGTGAGAGGGACCAGCCATTAAGATGACCAAATTGCTCTGTCCAGGACAATTGTCATTAATCTTATTCATGCTTTTTTGGTAATAATGTGTCGCCACTCGATGCTAACTTGTGTAGTCCACTTATACATTGTTTTTTTTTTTTTTTTTCTTTGTTTCTCTACAGATGAAACTACCCAAGGCACTTCAGGTGGCACCATTGCGACACATGGAGCTACTGGCACCACTACCAGCACTTTACAGACGGATCTGCAGACTGACCAGGGGCCTGCCGATGGCACACCTGTGTTCTCCTTCGGTTCACTTACTGATGAGGAAATGGCACATCTGGGTGTTGCAGTATTGCCCGTCAAAGCATCGCCAACATGCTCAACTCCACCACCTACATATGCCATCATATTTGATAATCTTGACTTCTTTGTTCGCACGCACCACCAGTCTGTCGTCCGGGGTAACAAGTCACTTCACTGGATCCACCACCTTGCAGTTGAAGATAGAGTGCCTTCACATCATCTCAGCAAGGACAAGCCCACTCAGCCAATCATGGAGTACGACATTGGGTACTCCCTCCCGGGTCCTGAAACCCAAGCCCATATGCGCCGTGAACACATAGTCCTGGGCAGCCGCATCCTAACACAGCACTTAGATGCCTTCGAACCCTTCTCCAGAGTCGTGGTTTGTCACATCCCTCACGAGTTTTCAAAAATTATGTCAGAGGCCTCCACCCACGTAAGTATTTATGATATACAATACATTGTGCGCTGCACATTCATTTAACTATGTGTTGCTTAAGAAGTCACCACTGTACGGCTATGTTTTTTCAACACAAACCTTTGACGCCACAATCCATGCATCCTCTCTTTATAGTACCCTCTTGGAATCCTGTTCAAGGATGAAAACAAATCTGGAGACTTGGTGGATGTTCTACAGCACCTCCAGAAAGAGTATGTGTTAACTTAGGCAGCAGTGGACAATTTCACTTTTTGGAAAATGTCACAGTAGGGATTTGGCACAAGGGGTAAGCTGGTTAGCTGATATTGATAAAGCATGAAAATCTACTTATTTGTCATGTAGGTATGCTCCAAAGGGCCCAGATGGACTGGAGAGCATTCTAGTCGGCGGTGACCGGCTGACGGAGGGGAACAGTAGGAACCTTCAGTGGAGCTTTGCTGAAGGGGAAAGTGTGGAAGACCGACTTGAAGGGCTTGTTTTCAAGTTTGAGGATTGGCATGCAATCCGAAACTTGTTTGAGGTGAGTGAAGTTAAATGTTTGAGCTTAAACTTTAACCAAAACAGTACTGTGTTAACAGTCAATAGCTGTTATCAAGGCAGCCATATTACCTCACTGGGCTCTTCCTGAGCACTACATCTTTTCATTTATGTTTATCTATGCCTTTAGATCTATCACAAGGTCTTTTTCAAAGAGGGCTCTGAAAGAGATCATGGGACACTACTTTTTAACATGAACCGGCTGAGGTCTGTATATTTGCCTATCACCCATACACTCCTTCCACACCCATACACCCCATTAAGAGTGGCTTTGGCCCTGGGTAGCCATTCATTTTTTTTATCATTTCCCCTATGTATCAATAAAGTTTCTGTCTAAGTATCAATCTATCTATCTATCATGAACGACAACATGAAAAACAATTATTTTTTATTGTAGAACTTTAGCACTTTAAACAATTTTTAATGTTTGGTTTTATTTGTTGTTGTTTGTATGTACACATATTCTGCATGCTTGTGTTGCCATTCGTCGAGTGTTTCTAACTACCATGTAAATTTGTTTTTTCCCAGGACTATTCTTTGTGCAGATGAACTCCAGCCACCATGAATTAAGGCTTGTTTTTTTTTTATTCGTGTACTGTGAGTGTAGATTAAGACTTGCCACCATGAATTTGGCATGAGTCTGCTACAAAAACAAAAAACAAAAAATTCACATGCAATCTTTATCTTTTTGCAGGAGCAGCAATGCGAAACAAGGCCCACATACTGCATTCAATGCATATAAAGAGTTTCTGCAGAAGGACACGGCTGCTCTCTTCTTGGCCGCTGCAATGGAGCATTTTGGACTGAAGGATGTTGGCGGTACGAGTTCTTCTAGATAAAATATGCTGAGCATTTAGACGTTTTGTAGAGCAGGACAGTAACATTTAAAATGGGACAACTCTGGTCAGCACAACAGCTACTCCATCAGGTGTTTTTGTTGTTTGGTCACCACCAAATCAACATTACAACAAAAATCCAACTTAATGGTACAACGACTTAAACATAAACTTTCACGGATTTAATGGCTTAAACAAATGAGCAAAATCATAGTTATTCATGGAATACCGTAGAAGCAACTGAAGTCATGTATATATAATGCTGCCTCTAAAAATATGTAATCATCATCTTTTTTTTATGCTCTAAACAGATATCCCTGAAGGCTTTATCCCTGACCACATCCAGACTGGTTCACTGGAGCTGAGAAGGAGCTGGCTGCATGAAGTTGTGTCCCAAGTTGTGGACAGATTTGTTGTGTTTCCAAACACTGCTGACATTTTAACTGGAGCCAGAGATGCTGCTACCGAACCAGCCTCTAAAGGAACAGGAACTCCCATGCCGCATGACGGGTTGCAAGGCGGTCTATAAGTACAGAAAAGCAAGGGAGAACCACGAGCGAAAACAACATGGCTTTGCTTCAGCTTCAGTGTCTGTGTCAAATACAACCAGGCCAGGTTCAAGGGACCACAAAAAAGAATATACCGAAGCAAGACTCTGCTTTGGCTTGTTTCTGTCAAACATGCAGGATGCAGTGAAGGAGGGAGATGGAAAGAGGCTGTTGAGGTTGTACACTGTAGCACTCTTGTTTTATAAGGCCTACGGACATACACAATACGCCTACAGTACACTTACTGACCCTGCAGGTCAACGCCATGCTCTCCCCTCGCTTGGCTCATAGCCTAACGTGGAACAGGTTTTGGAATGGGAAGGGAGGGGCGGAGAGAACATTTCCCTTGATTTACACCTCGAACACCTCAATAACTTTTTAAAGTCCTTCTCTGAGGCGCATGGGCCCCAACACTGACTGAACAAGCCGCAGACAGGATCAGCAGGTCCATTGGGGTTCTGAAGGACTTGATGGACACCCACCGACAAGGAGCTGGAGGTGTCAAAGTCCAGTGGCATCCACCATGCTGCTCGCCAGAGTCAGGACATCCTGATCCTGGTTGCGGTTATAAGAGAGGCCGAGCTGTTTAAAGACCAACCAGGCAGAGAGTTCACAGCCTTCCCAAAGTTTGACAGAGACATTCTCTCAAAACTTAAGTACAGTGAGTTGCGGGGATGGATGAGGTCCAAATTGAAAGAGTGGAGGAACTTACCCATTTGAAAACTTTGAAAATAAAACTGGAAATATTTGCTTAATTTGCACTTGCATGTTTATTAACTGTCACTTTTGAAACTTAAATTAAAGTCAAACAAAGATACCATGCGTCATTGTTTTATTATCACACAGTGACGAATGCCAAAATTTGTCATACTGATGCAAGTGTCATTAATACATCTATTTTAACAAATGAAAAGAAACAGTTTTGAGCAACAGTGACATTCAACTTTAATCAATTGCATTGGTTCAAGAAATTGTACATGGCAAAGTAATTTCAAATCTTAACAAAATACAAGACACTAATGGCCTACACATGAATGGTGGTAATAGTCTGAGTCTGTGCTGCTATATTGGGTTCCCATCTCACTTAAGTCCTCATCTTCATCATCAAAATAACCTGTGTAATCAATGTCTGGCTCTGTGAAGCTGTCCTCGTGGGAAGTAGGCTTTATGTCCAACTCAATATCACCAAAAACCTCACTTATTACTAGTAAAATTTCTCTTGCATGGCGTGCTCTGAATACTGGAAGGTTGTTAGTAATGTATTCCAAGTCAAATATGTGTTCGCTGTGTTCTACCACTGCCTCTATAAGTTCAGCGCTAAATCCTGTACAGGCTGACCTGCTAGTGAAGAGACGGGCTGTGTCTTTAACTAAAGAGCTCCTGTACTCCTCCAACAGATCCCTAACTAAGGTTCTATCATCATCTGTTACCGATCTACATTTTAAATCAATGCAAACATCTGGTTCTAACAACTCAGTATTTAGGAATAGGCTCTCCACAAACACCAGATGCACATGAACATACAGAGTGGCAATGGGTACAGCACAGATGTCCTGGCTCGAAACTTGTGGTGTGCTCCTCAAAATGGCAGAATAAAGCTTTTCTAAAGCAGCTGTGTGTGCCTGTGGCAATCACTCCTTTAACTACTTTATCAACATTGAGAGACTGTTTGATAACATACAAAATTGCATGTGATTGCAAACCACTTCTGCCGGCCCGTCCAACCTGTTGAACAATATCCTCTATGTCGTCTGGTGATCCATACATGACAACATGAGAAACATTCGGGAAATTCAATCCCATCCTGAGAGCTGTTGTTGCTACAACAACTCTGCAGCTCCCCTCTCCATTAAGACGATGCCAGCACACGATCTTTATACTGTGTGAGTGTCTTACTGTGAAACATTCCTATCAGAAGGTGTTCAGCCTTATGATCCTTGTCCCTGTCAATCCAAGCATCTTCACCAAGTTCTGCTTTAAGATAGCTGAACACCTTTCCCACTGATTTCAATGATTTGCAATAAATAATGATGGGGGACATAGACAGTCCTTTATCTTTGACATCCTTCACTACCCAGTCCATGCAGCTGAGGTCATTGGAAGGAACCTGTGTCAGTCCAAGCCTGATGTTTGTCCTGGTTTGGGCTCACAGTCACTTCAGTTGCATTCTCCATACGCAGCAGCTTGGTCACACGGCGTCTGTTCTTAGTATCAGCTGATGCTGTCAGCGCTAACACAGGTGTACCTGAAAGACACAAAGGAAAAAACACATAATAAGAAAAGGTATAAATTAAGCTGTTGTCAAATGATTAATCAAAATTAATCACATCCAAAATAAAAAATTTTTGTTTAAGTAATATATGTGGTTGCACTGTGTGATGATTATTTTGTATATATGTAAATACACACACATGCATGTATATTTAGGGAAAAATTATTTACATATAAAATATTTACATTTTTTACAATATAAATTATATATAAATCTATATACAGTATATGCATGAAAATATTCTTAAATATATACAAGCATGTGTGTGTATTTATATATATAAAATAATTATACACAGTGCACCCACATATATTTTGTAAAAAAAACCTTTTATTTTGGATGTGATTAATCATTTGACAGCCCTAGTATAAACACAATGGATGATTACAGAGCTTCACTGCTTTGGTCCCCAATAACCATTCTTTAAGTACCTCACCTTCTTTGGCAAGGGATCTGAGTTCTCCCAGTCTGGCAAAGCTCTCCCTGAAGGCAGCCTCCCCTTTTGCACCCTCTCCCCTGGTCGACACAAAACAGAGAAACAGATATCCAACAATGAGTCTTACTAATTAAAGGTTGATAACATGCATAGTAGCATTTACATCCAGGGCAATGTTAACTTAGTTAACGCTCAGCTAGCTCATCACTCTGTATAGGTTGTTTGGCGTCACATACAACATACATATAAACGTGTATATATACAAAAAACATTTTAATCTTCATCCTTTATGACTGAGCCAACGTTGCTTACGAACAAATTGCAAGTGCTTGTTGTTAGCTATCGTTTGTTTGGCTTCAAGGACCTAATGACATTGTTTAACATACAATTAAGTTATGTAACGTAATGAACGTGAACGTTTTTAAACTTACCATTTATATGTGACGTGCACCTCATCAACGAACAATCCCCACCAACTTTCACGGTATACTTCAGAGGAAAGCATATCCCTCCATTTCTCATTGAGTAACCAAGACTCAGGACTACCAAACACCAACTGTATTTGGCCATGGAGGATGTCTGTATCGTTCGATTCCTCCGAGCTGCATGGCAGAGACTCCTAGCTTCCCAGCCTCTCTGATCTGATCTTCCATCAGGGCAACCAACGGAGATACTACCACTATTATGGGATTTTTCACCTTTCCTATTTTCTTCGCGACGAGAGGAGCCAATTGATAGATCAAACTCTTGCCGAAACCAGTCGGGAGAAAGCAAAAACATCTTTTCCTCTGAGAAAGGCCTCCAGAGCAGTGTTTTGCTCTTCTTTCAGTGAAGAAATACTCTGTAACTCCGATAAAACTTGCTCGATAGCATCGCTAATGCTAGTTTCATCCGCTGAAACAGCCATGTTGTTTAAAGTGAACTGTCGCGCTTCTCGTTGCGTCACACCTAAACCCGCCTCCAAGCCAACGCTGATTGGACGTTCGTTTGGTGAACTGCTCCCAAATTTTCTTTCAACGGAGAGTATCCAGACTGATCTGCGAGCTGAAACCTTGAGAAGCTCGTGAAGATGCAGGATGGTCTCGAGGCTAGTTATCACGTTCGCCTCACACGCAAAGGTCCCCAGTTCGAAACTGGGCGGAAACAAATGAAGGCATTTTTAATATACATACTGAAATTCTCTACAAAGTCCTTGGACTTTTGAAATAGGTGAAGGCCACTGTACCAAGGAGCTGTAGTCAGAATGCCATTCTGAATGAGCTCATATCTGTTGTTTGTGGAATTTACACAGATTGTCACAATGCTTGCAGGAAAGGTTATGGGATGGAGCCATCTTCGAAAAAGCACATGGCTCACGTAATGAGGTTTCTGTAGTGTGGTGGTTATATCGTTCGCCTCACACGCGAAAGGTCCTCAGTTCGAAACTGGGTGGAAACTGTGGATGGTTTTTGTGAAAATTTTGTATGCGGTTTTCTGGCGATTTGCGGTGTAAACTCTTTAGAAATTGACTAGAGCAAAACAAAGGACCATTGAGGTTTCCTGTAGAGTAATACAAATGCTTAGTCTGCCACCAAAAACAGCAGCTTTTTGCCATTTTAAGGACACTGGGCAGTCTATTGTTTCAGTCGCTTTTGAACAAGTGTACGCTAAAAGAGGTCGGCCTGTTTTTCAAGTTTCCGTAGTGTAGTGGTTATCACGTCTGCTTTACACGCGAAAGGTCCCCAGTTCGAAACTGGGTGGAAAATGTGGATGGTCTTTGTGAAAATTTCTTATGCGGTTTTCTGGCGATTTGCGGTGTAAATTCTTTAAAAAAGGACTAGAACAAAACAAAGGACCATTGAGGTTTCCTGTAGAGTAATACAAATGCTTAGTCTGCCACCAAAAACAGCAGCTTTTTGCCATTTTAAGGACACTGGGCAGTCTATTGTTTCAGTCGCTTTTGAACAAGTGTACGCTAAAAGAGGTCAGCCTGTTTTTCAAGTTTCCGTAGTGTAGTGGTTATCACGTTCGCTTTACACGTGAAAGGTCCTCAGTTCGAAACTGGGTGGAAACAATTGAAGGCATTTTTAATATACATACTGAAATTCGCTACAAAGTCCTTGGACTTTTGAAATAGGTGAAGGTCACTGTACCAAGGAGCTGTAGTCAGACTGCCATTCCGAATGAGCTCTTATCTGTTGTTTGTGGAATTTACACAGATTGTCACAATGCTTGCAGGAAAGATTATGGGATGGAGCCATCTTCGAAAAAGCACATGGCTCACGTAATGAGGTTTCTGTAGTGTAGTGGTCATCACGTTCGCCTAACACGCGAAAGGTCCTTGGTTCGAAACCGAGCAGAAACAGCAATTGGGTTTTGGCAGAAAATTTAAACTGTTTACCACAATAGGAGGGCTCAGCTCACTTTTCCTTAATACATTTTTTAACAAGCGTGCACCTGAATATTTCTGTCTGCACCTACAAGACATGTTTCCGTAGTGTAGTGGTTATCACGTTCGCCTCACACGCGAAAGGGCCCCAGTTCGAAACTGGGCGGAAACAAATGAAGGCATTTTTAATATGCATACTGAAATTCTCTACAAAGTCCTTGGACTTTTGAAATAGGTGAAGGCCACTGTACCAAGGAGCTTTAGTCAGACTGCCATTCCGAATGAGCTCTTATCTGTTGTTTGTGGAATCTACACAGATTGTCACAATGCTTGCAGGAAAGATTATGGGATGGAGCCATCTTCGAAAAAGCACACAGCTCACGTAATGAGGTTT
Organism: Hybognathus amarus; assembly: GCA_030378365.1. Classification (NCBI taxonomy): domain Eukaryota; kingdom Metazoa; phylum Chordata; class Actinopteri; order Cypriniformes; family Leuciscidae; genus Hybognathus; species Hybognathus amarus. Next base: position 22,269 of record JAQIUQ010007296.1, on the reverse strand, counting down.
CTGTAGTGTGGTGGTTATAACGTTCGCCTCACACGTGAAAGGTCCTCAGTTCGAAACTGGGTGGAAACTGTGGATGGTCTTTGTGAAAATTTTGTATGCGGTTTTCTGGCGATTTGCGGTGTAAACTCTTTAGAAAAGGACTAGAACAAAACAAAGGACCATTGAGGTTTCCTGTAGAGTAATACAATGAGGTTTCTGTAGTGTAGTGGTCATCACGTTCGCCTAACACGCGAAAGGTCCTCGGTTCGAAACCGAGCAGAAACAGCAATTGGGTTTTGGCAGAAAATTTAAACTGTTTACCACAATAGGAGGGCTCAGCTCACTTTTCCTTAATACACTTTTTAACAAGCGTGCACCAGAAAACTTCTGTCTGCACCTACAAGACATGTTTCCGTAGTGTAGTGGGTATCACGTTCGCCTCACACGTGAAAGGTCCCCAGTTCGAAACTGGGCGGAAACAAGTGAAGGCATTTTTAATATACATACTGAAATTCGCTACAAAGTCCTTGGACTTTTGAAATAGGTGAAGGTCACTGTACCAAGGAGCTGTAGTCAGACTGCCATTCCGAATGAGCTCTTATCTGTTGTTTGTGGAATTTACACAGATTGTCACAATGCTTGCAGGAAAGATTATGGGATGGAGCCATCTTCGAAAAAGCACATAGCTCACGTAATGAGGTTTCTGTAGTGTAGTGGTCATCACGTTCGCCTAACACGCGAAAGGTCCTCGGTTCGAAACCGAGCAGAAACAGCAATTTGGTTTTGGCAGAAAATTTAAACTGTTTACCACAATAGGAGGGCTCAGCTCACTTTTCCTTAATACACTTTTTAACAAGCGTGCACCAGAATACTTCTGTCTGCACCTACAAGACATGTTTCCGTAGTGTAGTGGTTATCACGTTCGCCTCACACGCGAAAGGTCCCCAGTTCGAAACTGGGCGGAAACAAATGAAGGCATTTTTAATATACATACTGAAATTCTCTACAAAGTCCTTGGACTTTTGAAATAGGTGAAGGCCACTGTACCAAGGAGCTGTAGTCAGACTGCCATTCCGAATGAGCTCTTATCTGTTGTTTGTGGAATCTACACAGATTGTCACAATGCTTGCAGGAAAGATTATGGGATGGAGCCATCTTCGAAAAAGCACACAGCTCACGTAATGAGGTTTCTGTAGTGTGGTGGTTATAACGTTCGCCTCACACGCGAAAGGTCCTCAGTTCGAAACTGGGTGGAAACTGTGGATGGTCTTTGTGAAAATTTTGTATGCGGTTTTCTGGCGATTTGCGGTGTAAACTCTTTAGAAAAGGACTAGAACAAAACAAAGGACCATTGAGGTTTCCTGTAGAGTAATACAATGAGGTTTCTGTAGTGTAGTGGTCATCACGTTCGCCTAACACGCGAAAGGTCCTCGGTTCGAAACCGAGCAGAAACAGCAATTGGGTTTTGGCAGAAAATTTAAACTGTTTACCACAATAGGAGGGCTCAGCTCACTTTTCCTTAATACACTTTTTAACAAGCGTGCACCAGAAAACTTCTGTCTGCACCTACAAGACATGTTTCCGTAGTGTAGTGGGTATCACGTTCGCCTCACACGTGAAAGGTCCCCAGTTCGAAACTGGGCGGAAACAAGTGAAGGCATTTTTAATATACATACTGAAATTCGCTACAAAGTCCTTGGACTTTTGAAATAGGTGAAGGTCACTGTACCAAGGAGCTGTAGTCAGAATGCCATTCTGAATGAGCTCATATCTGTTGTTTGTGGAATTTACACAGATTGTCACAATGCTTGCAGGAAAGGTTATGGGATGGAGCCATCTTCGAAAAAGCACATGGCTCACGTAATGAGGTTTCTGTAGTGTGGTGGTTATATCGTTCGCCTCACACGCTAAAGGTCCTCAGTTCGAAACTGGTGGAAACTGTGGATGGTTTTTGTGAAAATTTTGTATGCGGTTTTCTGGCGATTTGCGGTGTAAACTCTTTAGAAATTGACTAGAGCAAAACAAAGGACCATTGAGGTTTCCTGTAGAGTAATACAAATGCTTAGTCTGCCACCAAAAACAGCAGCTTTTTGCCATTTTAAGGACACTGGGCAGTCTATTGTTTCAGTCGCTTTTGAACAAGTGTACGCTAAAAGAGGTCGGCCTGTTTTTCAAGTTTCCGTAGTGTAGTGGTTATCACGTCTGCTTTACACGCGAAAGGTCCCCAGTTCGAAACTGGGCGGAAAATGTGGATGGTCTTTGTGAAAATTTCTTATGCGGTTTTCTGGCGATTTGCGGTGTAAATTCTTTAGAAAAGGACTAGAACAAAACAAAGGACCATTGAGGTTTCCTGTAGAGTAATACAAATGCTTAGTCTGCCACCAAAAACAGCAGCCTTTTGCCATTTTAAGGACACTGGGCAGTCTATTGTTTCAGTCGCTTTTGAACAAGTGTACGCTAAATGAGGTCAGCCTGTTTTTCAAGTTTCCGTAGTGTAGTGGTTATCACGTTCGCTTTACACGTGAAAGGTCCTCAGTTCGAAACTGGGTGGAAACAATTGAAGGCATTTTTAATATACATACTGAAATTCGCTACAAAGTCCTTGGACTTTTGAAATAGGTGAAGGTCACTGTACCAAGGAGCTGTAGTCAGACTGCCATTCCGAATGAGCTCTTATCTGTTGTTTGTGGAATTTACACAGATTGTCACAATGCTTGCAGGAAAGATTATGGGATGGAGCCATCTTCGAAAAAGCACATGGCTCACGTAATGAGGTTTCTGTAGTGTAGTGGTCATCACGTTCGCCTAACACGCGAAAGGTCCTCGGTTCGAAACCGAGCAGAAACAGCAATTGGGTTTTGGCAGAAAATTTAAACTGTTTACCACAATAGGAGGGCTCAGCTCACTTTTCCTTAATACACTTTTTAACAAGCGTGCACCAGAATACTTCTGTCTGCACCTACAAGACATGTTTCCGTAGTGTAGTGGTTATCACGTTCGCCTCACACGCGAAAGGTCCCCAGTTCGAAACTGGGCGGAAACAAATGAAGGCATTTTTAATATACATACTGAAATTCTCTACAAAGTCCTTGGACTTTTGAAATAGGTGAAGGCCACTGTACCAAGGAGCTGTAGTCAGAATGCCATTCTGAATGAGCTCATATCTGTTGTTTGTGGAATTTACACAGATTGTCACAATGCTTGCAGGAAAGGTTATGGGATGGAGCCATCTTCGAAAAAGCACATGGCTCACGTAATGAGGTTTCTGTAGTGTGGTGGTTATATCGTTCGCCTCACACGCGAAAGGTCCTCAGTTCGAAACTGGGTGGAAACTGTGGATGGTTTTTGTGAAAATTTTGTATGCGGTTTTCTGGCGATTTGCGGTGTAAACTCTTTAGAAATTGACTAGAGCAAAACAAAGGACCATTGAGGTTTCCTGTAGAGTAATACAAATGCTTAGTCTGCCACCAAAAACAGCAGCTTTTTGCCATTTTAAGGACACTGGGCAGTCTATTGTTTCAGTCGCTTTTGAACAAGTGTACGCTAAAAGAGGTCGGCCTGTTTTTCAAGTTTCCGTAGTGTAGTGGTTATCACGTCTGCTTTACACGCGAAAGGTCCCCAGTTCGAAACTGGGCGGAAAATGTGGATGGTCTTTGTGAAAATTTCTTATGCGGTTTTCTGGCGATTTGCGGTGTAAATTCTTTAGAAAAGGACTAGAACAAAACAAAGGACCATTGAGGTTTCCTGTAGAGTAATACAAATGCTTAGTCTGCCACCAAAAACAGCAGCCTTTTGCCATTTTAAGGACACTGGGCAGTCTATTGTTTCAGTCGCTTTTGAACAAGTGTACGCTAAATGAGGTCAGCCTGTTTTTCAAGTTTCCGTAGTGTAGTGGTTATCACGTTCGCTTTACACGCGAAAGGTCCTCAGTTCGAAACTGGGTGGAAACAATTGAAGGCATTTTTAATATACATACTGAAATTCGCTACAAAGTCCTTGGACTTTTGAAATAGGTGAAGGTCACTGTACCAAGGAGCTGTAGTCAGACTGCCATTCCGAATGAGCTCTTATCTGTTGTTTGTGGAATTTACACAGATTGTCACAATGCTTGCAGGAAAGATTATGGGATGGAGCCATCTTCGAAAAAGCACATGGCTCACGTAATGAGGTTTCTGTAGTGTAGTGGTCATCACGTTCGCCTAACACGCGAAAGGTCCTTGGTTCGAAACCGAGCAGAAACAGCAGTTGGGTTTTGGCAGAAAATTTAAACTGTTTACCACAATAGGAGGGCTCAGCTCACTTTTCCTTAATACACTTTTTAACAAGCGTGCACCAGAAAACTTCTGTCTGCAGCTACAAGACATGTTTCCGTAGTGTAGTGGGTATCACGTTCGCCTCACACGCGAAAGGTCCCCAGTTCGAAACTGGGTGGGAAATGTGGTTGGTCTTTGTGAAAATTTCTTATGCGGTTTTCTGGCGATTTGCGGTGTAAACTCTTTAGAAAAGGACTAGAAAAAAACAAAGGACCATTGAGGTTTCCTGTAGAGTAATACAAATGCTTAGTCTGCCACCAAAAACAGCAGCTTTTTGCCATTTTAAGGACACTGGGCAGTCTATTGTTTCAGTCGCTTTTGAACAAGTGTACGCTAAAAGAGGTCGACCTGTTTTTCAAGTTTCCGTAGTGTAGTGGTTATAACGTCTGCTTTACACGCGAAAGGTCCCCAGTTCGAAACTGGGCGGAAAATGTGGATGGTCTTTGTGAAAATTTCTTATGCGGTTTTCTGGCGATTTGCGGTGTAAACTCTTTAGAAAAGGACTAGAACAAAACAAAGGACCATTGAGGTTTCCTGTAGAGTAATACAAATGCTTAGTCTGCCACCAAAAACAGCAGCTTTTTGCCATTTTAAGGACACTGGGCAGTCTATTGTTTCAGTCGCTTTTGAACAAGTGTACGCTAAAAGAGGTCGGCCTGTTTTCAAGTTTCCGTAGTGTAGTGGTTATCATGTTCGCTTTACACGTGAAAGGTCCTCAGTTCGAAACTGGGCGGAAACAATTGAAGGCATTTTTAATATACATACTGAAATTCGCTACAAAGTCCTTGGACTTTTGAAATAGGTGAAGGTCACTGTACCAAGGAGCTGTAGTCAGACTGCCATTCCGAATGAGCTCTTATCTGTTGTTTGTGGAATTTACACAGATGTGGAATTTACACCTCGGTTCGAAACCGAGCAGAAACAGCAATTGGGTTTTGGCAGAAAATTTAAACTGTTTACCACAATAGGAGGGCTCAGCTCACTTTTCCTTAATACATTTTTTAACAAGCGTGCACCTGAATATTTCTGTCTGCACCTACAAGACATGTTTCCGTAGTGTAGTGGTTATCACGTTCGCCTCACACGCGAAAGGGCCCCAGTTCGAAACTGGGCGGAAACAAATGAAGGCATTTTTAATATGCATACTGAAATTCTCTACAAAGTCCTGGACTTTTGAAATAGGTGAAGGCCACTGTACCAAGGAGCTGTAGTCAGACTGCCATTCCGAATGAGCTCTTATCTGTTGTTTGTGGAATTTACACAGATTGTCACAATGCTTGCAGGAAAGATTATGGGATGGAGCCATCTTCGAAAAAGCACATAGCTCACGTAATGAGGTTTCTGTAGTGTAGTGGTCATCACGTTCGCCTCACACGTGAAAGGTCCCCAGTTCGAAACTGGGTGGAAACTGTGGATGGTCTTTGTGAAAATTTTGTATGCGGTTTTCTGGCGATTTGCGGTGTAAACTCTTTAGAAAAGGACTAGAACAAAACAAAGGACCATTGAGGTTTCCTGTAGAGTAATACAATGAGGTTTCTGTAGTGTAGTGGTCATCACGTTCGCCTAACACGCAAAAGGTCCTCGGTTCGAAACCGAGCAGAAACAGCAATTGGGTTTTGGCAGAAAATTTAAACTGTTTACCACAATAGGAGGGCTCAGCTCACTTTTCCTTAATACACTTTTTAACAAGCGTGCACCAGAAAACTTCTGTCTGCACCTACAAGACATGTTTCCGTAGTGTAGTGGGTATCACGTTCGCCTCACACGTGAAAGGTCCTCAGTTCGAAACTGGGCGGAAACAAGTGAAGGCATTTTTAATATACATACTGAAATTCGCTACAAAGTCCTTGGACTTTTGAAATAGGTGAAGGTCACTGTACCAAGGAGCTGTAGTCAGACTGCCATTCCGAATGAGCTCTTATCTGTTGTTTGTGGAATTTACACAGATGTGGAATTTACACCTCGGTTCGAAACCGAGCAGAAACAGCAATTGGGTTTTGGCAGAAAATTTAAACTGTTTACCACAATAGGAGGGCTCAGCTCACTTTTCCTTAATACATTTTTTAACAAGCGTGCACCTGAATATTTCTGTCTGCACCTACAAGACATGTTTCCGTAGTGTAGTGGTTATCACGTTCGCCTCACACGCGAAAGGGCCCCAGTTCGAAACTGGGCGGAAACAAATGAAGGCATTTTTAATATGCATACTGAAATTCTCTACAAAGTCCTGGACTTTTGAAATAGGTGAAGGCCACTGTACCAAGGAGCTGTAGTCAGACTGCCATTCCGAATGAGCTCTTATCTGTTGTTTGTGGAATTTACACAGATTGTCACAATGCTTGCAGGAAAGATTATGGGATGGAGCCATCTTCGAAAAAGCACATAGCTCACGTAATGAGGTTTCTGTAGTGTAGTGGTCATCACGTTCGCCTCACACGCGAAAGGTCCCCAGTTCGAAACTGGGTGGAAACTGTGGATGGTCTTTGTGAAAATTTTGTATGCGGTTTTCTGGCGATTTGCGGTGTAAACTCTTTAGAAAAGGACTAGAACAAAACAAAGGACCATTGAGGTTTCCTGTAGAGTAATACAATGAGGTTTCTGTAGTGTAGTGGTCATCACGTTCGCCTAACACGCAAAAGGTCCTCGGTTCGAAACCGAGCAGAAACAGCAATTGGGTTTTGGCAGAAAATTTAAACTGTTTACCACAATAGGAGGGCTCAGCTCACTTTTCCTTAATACACTTTTTAACAAGCGTGCACCAGAATACTTCTGTCTGCACCTACAAGACATGTTTCCGTAGTGTAGTGGTTATCACGTTCGCCTCACACGCGAAAGGTCCCCAGTTCGAAACTGGGCGGAAACAAATGAAGGCATTTTTAATATACATACTGAAATTCTCTACAAAGTCCTTGGACTTTTGAAATAGGTGAAGGCCACTGTACCAAGGAGCTGTAGTCAGAATGCCATTCTGAATGAGCTCATATCTGTTGTTTGTGGAATTTACACAGATTGTCACAATGCTTGCAGGAAAGGTTATGGGATGGAGCCATCTTCGAAAAAGCACATGGCTCACGTAATGAGGTTTCTGTAGTGTGGTGGTTATATCGTTCGCCTCACACGCGAAAGGTCCTCAGTTCGAAACTGGGTGGAAACTGTGGATGGTTTTTGTGAAAATTTTGTATGCGGTTTTCTGGCGATTTGCGGTGTAAACTCTTTAGAAATTGACTAGAGCAAAACAAAGGACCATTGAGGTTTCCTGTAGAGTAATACAAATGCTTAGTCTGCCACCAAAAACAGCAGCTTTTTGCCATTTTAAGGACACTGGGCAGTCTATTGTTTCAGTCGCTTTTGAACAAGTGTACGCTAAAAGAGGTCGGCCTGTTTTTCAAGTTTCCGTAGTGTAGTGGTTATCACGTCTGCTTTACACGCGAAAGGTCCCCAGTTCGAAACTGGGCGGAAAATGTGGATGGTCTTTGTGAAAATTTCTTATGCGGTTTTCTGGCGATTTGCGGTGTAAATTCTTTAGAAAAGGACTAGAACAAAACAAAGGACCATTGAGGTTTCCTGTAGAGTAATACAAATGCTTAGTCTGCCACCAAAAACAGCAGCTTTTTGCCATTTTAAGGACACTGGGCAGTCTATTGTTTCAGTCGCTTTTGAACAAGTGTACGCTAAATGAGGTCGGCCTGTTTTTCAAGTTTCCGTAGTGTAGTGGTTATCACGTTCGCTTTACACGTGAAAGGTCCTCAGTTCGAAACTGGGTGGAAACAATTGAAGGCATTTTTAATATACATACTGAAATTCGCTACAAAGTCCTTGGACTTTTGAAATAGGTGAAGGTCACTGTACCAAGGAGCTGTAGTCAGACTGCCATTCCGAATGAGCTCTTATCTGTTGTTTGTGGAATTTACACAGATTGTCACAATGCTTGCAGGAAAGATTATGGGATGGAGCCATCTTCGAAAAAGCACATGGCTCACGTAATGAGGTTTCTGTAGTGTAGTGGTCATCACGTTCGCCTAACACGCGAAAGGTCCTTGGTTCGAAACCGAGCAGAAACAGCAGTTGGGTTTTGGCAGAAAATTTAAACTGTTTACCACAATAGGAGGGCTCAGCTCACTTTTCCTTAATACACTTTTTAACAAGCGTGCACCAGAAAACTTCTGTCTGCAGCTACAAGACATGTTTCCGTAGTGTAGTGGGTATCACGTTCGCCTCACACGCGAAAGGTCCCCAGTTCGAAACTGGGTGGGAAATGTGGTTGGTCTTTGTGAAAATTTCTTATGCGGTTTTCTGGCGATTTGCGGTGTAAACTCTTTAGAAAAGGACTAGAACAAAACAAAGGACCATTGAGGTTTCCTGTAGAGTAATACAAATGCTTAGTCTGCCACCAAAAACAGCAGCTTTTTGCCATTTTAAGGACACTGGGCAGTCTATTGTTTCAGTCGCTTTTGAACAAGTGTACGCTAAAAGAGGTCGACCTGTTTTTCAAGTTTCCGTAGTGTAGTGGTTATAACGTCTGCTTTACACGCGAAAGGTCCCCAGTTCGAAACTGGGTGGAAAATGTGGATGGTCTTTGTGAAAATTTCTTATGCGGTTTTCTGGCGATTTGCGGTGTAAACTCTTTAGAAAAGGACTAGAACAAAACAAAGGACCATTGAGGTTTCCTGTAGAGTAATACAAATGCTTAGTCTGCCACCAAAAACAGCAGCTTTTTGCCATTTTAAGGACACTGGGCAGTCTATTGTTTCAGTCGCTTTTGAACAAGTGTACGCTAAAAGAGGTCGGCCTGTTTTCAAGTTTCCGTAGTGTAGTGGTTATCATGTTCGCTTTACACGTGAAAGGTCCTCAGTTCGAAACTGGGCGGAAACAATTGAAGGCATTTTTAATATACATACTGAAATTCGCTACAAAGTCCTTGGACTTTTGAAATAGGTGAAGGTCACTGTACCAAGGAGCTGTAGTCAGACTGCCATTCCGAATGAGCTCTTATCTGTTGTTTGTGGAATTTACACAGATGTGGAATTTACACCTCGGTTCGAAACCGAGCAGAAACAGCAATTGGGTTTTGGCAGAAAATTTAAACTGTTTACCACAATAGGAGGGCTCAGCTCACTTTTCCTTAATACATTTTTTAACAAGCGTGCACCTGAATATTTCTGTCTGCACCTACAAGACATGTTTCCGTAGTGTAGTGGTTATCACGTTCGCCTCACACGCGAAAGGGCCCCAGTTCGAAACTGGGCGGAAACAAATGAAGGCATTTTTAATATGCATACTGAAATTCTCTACAAAGTCCTGGACTTTTGAAATAGGTGAAGGCCACTGTACCAAGGAGCTGTAGTCAGACTGCCATTCCGAATGAGCTCTTATCTGTTGTTTGTGGAATTTACACAGATTGTCACAATGCTTGCAGGAAAGATTATGGGATGGAGCCATCTTCGAAAAAGCACATATCTCACGTAATGAGGTTTCTGTAGTGTAGTGGTCATCACGTTCGCCTCACACGCGAAAGGTCCCCAGTTCGAAACTGGGTGGAAACTGTGGATGGTCTTTGTGAAAATTTTGTATGCGGTTTTCTGGCGATTTGCGGTGTAAACTCTTTAGAAAAGGACTAGAACAAAACAAAGGACCATTGAGGTTTCCTGTAGAGTAATACAATGAGGTTTCTGTAGTGTAGTGGTCATCACGTTCGCCTAACACGCAAAAGGTCCTCGGTTCGAAACCGAGCAGAAACAGCAATTGGGTTTTGGCAGAAAATTTAAACTGTTTACCACAATAGGAGGGCTCAGCTCACTTTTCCTTAATACACTTTTTAACAAGCGTGCACCAGAATACTTCTGTCTGCACCTACAAGACATGTTTCCGTAGTGTAGTGGTTATCACGTTCGCCTCACACGTGAAAGGTCCTCAGTTCGAAACTGGGCGGAAACAAGTGAAGGCATTTTTAATATACATACTGAAATTCGCTACAAAGTCCTTGGACTTTTGAAATAGGTGAAGGTCACTGTACCAAGGAGCTGTAGTCAGACTGCCATTCCGAATGAGCTCTTATCTGTTGTTTGTGGAATTTACACAGATGTGGAATTTACACCTCGGTTCGAAACCGAGCAGAAACAGCAATTGGGTTTTGGCAGAAAATTTAAACTGTTTACCACAATAGGAGGGCTCAGCTCACTTTTCCTTAATACATTTTTTAACAAGCGTGCACCTGAATATTTCTGTCTGCACCTACAAGACATGTTTCCGTAGTGTAGTGGTTATCACGTTCGCCTCACACGCGAAAGGGCCCCAGTTCGAAACTGGGCGGAAACAAATGAAGGCATTTTTAATATGCATACTGAAATTCTCTACAAAGTCCTGGACTTTTGAAATAGGTGAAGGCCACTGTACCAAGGAGCTGTAGTCAGACTGCCATTCCGAATGAGCTCTTATCTGTTGTTTGTGGAATTTACACAGATTGTCACAATGCTTGCAGGAAAGATTATGGGATGGAGCCATCTTCGAAAAAGCACATAGCTCACGTAATGAGGTTTCTGTAGTGTAGTGGTCATCACGTTCGCCTCACACGCGAAAGGTCCCCAGTTCGAAACTGGGTGGAAACTGTGGATGGTCTTTGTGAAAATTTTGTATGCGGTTTTCTGGCGATTTGCGGTGTAAACTCTTTAGAAAAGGACTAGAACAAAACAAAGGACCATTGAGGTTTCCTGTAGAGTAATACAATGAGGTTTCTGTAGTGTAGTGGTCATCACGTTCGCCTAACACGCGAAAGGTCCTCGGTTCGAAACCGAGCAGAAACAGCAATTGGGTTTTGGCAGAAAATTTAAACTGTTTACCACAATAGGAGGGCTCAGCTCACTTTTCCTTAATACACTTTTTAACAAGCGTGCACCAGAATACTTCTGTCTGCACCTACAAGACATGTTTCCGTAGTGTAGTGGTTATCACGTTCGCCTCACACGCGAAAGGTCCCCAGTTCGAAACTGGGCGGAAACAAATGAAGGCATTTTTAATATACATACTGAAATTCTCTACAAAGTCCTTGGACTTTTGAAATAGGTGAAGGCCACTGTACCAAGGAGCTGTAGTCAGAATGCCATTCTGAATGAGCTCATATCTGTTGTTTGTGGAATTTACACAGATTGTCACAATGCTTGCAGGAAAGGTTATGGGATGGAGCCATCTTCGAAAAAGCACATGGCTCACGTAATGAGGTTTCTGTAGTGTGGTGGTTATATCGTTCGCCTCACACGCGAAAGGTCCTCAGTTCGAAACTGGGTGGAAACTGTGGATGGTTTTTGTGAAAATTTTGTATGCGGTTTTCTGGCGATTTGCGGTGTAAACTCTTTAGAAATTGACTAGAGCAAAACAAAGGACCATTGAGGTTTCCTGTAGAGTAATACAAATGCTTAGTCTGCCACCAAAAACAGCAGCTTTTTGCCATTTTAAGGACACTGGGCAGTCTATTGTTTCAGTCGCTTTTGAACAAGTGTACGCTAAAAGAGGTCGGCCTGTTTTTCAAGTTTCCGTAGTGTAGTGGTTATCACGTCTGCTTTACACGCGAAAGGTCCCCAGTTCGAAACTGGGCGGAAAATGTGGATGGTCTTTGTGAAAATTTCTTATGCGGTTTTCTGGCGATTTGCGGTGTAAATTCTTTAGAAAAGGACTAGAACAAAACAAAGGACCATTGAGGTTTCCTGTAGAGTAATACAAATGCTTAGTCTGCCACCAAAAACAGCAGCCTTTTGCCATTTTAAGGACACTGGGCAGTCTATTGTTTCAGTCGCTTTTGAACAAGTGTACGCTAAATGAGGTCAGCCTGTTTTTCAAGTTTCCGTAGTGTAGTGGTTATCACGTTCGCTTTACACGCGAAAGGTCCTCAGTTCGAAACTGGGTGGAAACAATTGAAGGCATTTTTAATATACATACTGAAATTCTCTACAAAGTCCTTGGACTTTTGAAATAGGTGAAGGCCACTGTACCAAGGAGCTGTAGTCAGAATGCCATTCTGAATGAGCTCATATCTGTTGTTTGTGGAATTTACACAGATTGTCACAATGCTTGCAGGAAAGGTTATGGGATGGAGCCATCTTCGAAAAAGCACATGGCTCACGTAATGAGGTTTCTGTAGTGTGGTGGTTATATCGTTCGCCTCACACGCGAAAGGTCCTCAGTTCGAAACTGGGTGGAAACTGTGGATGGTTTTTGTGAAAATTTTGTATGCGGTTTTCTGGCGATTTGCGGTGTAAACTCTTTAGAAATTGACTAGAGCAAAACAAAGGACCATTGAGGTTTCCTGTAGAGTAATACAAATGCTTAGTCTGCCACCAAAAACAGCAGCTTTTTGCCATTTTAAGGACACTGGGCAGTCTATTGTTTCAGTCGCTTTTGAACAAGTGTACGCTAAAAGAGGTCGGCCTGTTTTTCAAGTTTCCGTAGTGTAGTGGTTATCACGTCTGCTTTACACGCGAAAGGTCCCCAGTTCGAAACTGGGCGGAAAATGTGGATGGTCTTTGTGAAAATTTCTTATGCGGTTTTCTGGCGATTTGCGGTGTAAATTCTTTAGAAAAGGACTAGAACAAAACAAAGGACCATTGAGGTTTCCTGTAGAGTAATACAAATGCTTAGTCTGCCACCAAAAACAGCAGCCTTTTGCCATTTTAAGGACACTGGGCAGTCTATTGTTTCAGTCGCTTTTGAACAAGTGTACGCTAAATGAGGTCAGCCTGTTTTTCAAGTTTCCGTAGTGTAGTGGTTATCACGTTCGCTTTACACGCGAAAGGTCCTCAGTTCGAAACTGGGTGGAAACAATTGAAGGCATTTTTAATATACATACTGAAATTCGCTACAAAGTCCTTGGACTTTTGAAATAGGTGAAGGTCACTGTACCAAGGAGCTGTAGTCAGACTGCCATTCCGAATGAGCTCTTATCTGTTGTTTGTGGAATTTACACAGATTGTCACAATGCTTGCAGGAAAGATTATGGGATGGAGCCATCTTCGAAAAAGCACATGGCTCACGTAATGAGGTTTCTGTAGTGTAGTGGTCATCACGTTCGCCTAACACGCGAAAGGTCCTTGGTTCGAAACCGAGCAGAAACAGCAGTTGGGTTTTGGCAGAAAATTTAAACTGTTTACCACAATAGGAGGGCTCAGCTCACTTTTCCTTAATACACTTTTTAACAAGCGTGCACCAGAATACTTCTGTCTGCACCTACAAGACATGTTTCCGTAGTGTAGTGGTTATCACGTTCGCCTCACACGCGAAAGGTCCCCAGTTCGAAACTGGGCGGAAACAAATGAAGGCATTTTTAATATACATACTGAAATTCTCTACAAAGTCCTTGGACTTTTGAAATAGGTGAAGGCCACTGTACCAAGGAGCTGTAGTCAGAATGCCATTCTGAATGAGCTCATATCTGTTGTTTGTGGAATTTACACAGATTGTCACAATGCTTGCAGGAAAGGTTATGGGATGGAGCCATCTTCGAAAAAGCACATGGCTCACGTAATGAGGTTTCTGTAGTGTGGTGGTTATATCGTTCGCCTCACACGCGAAAGGTCCTCAGTTCGAAACTGGGTGGAAACTGTGGATGGTTTTTGTGAAAATTTTGTATGCGGTTTTCTGGCGATTTGCGGTGTAAACTCTTTAGAAATTGACTAGAGCAAAACAAAGGACCATTGAGGTTTCCTGTAGAGTAATACAAATGCTTAGTCTGCCACCAAAAACAGCAGCTTTTTGCCATTTTAAGGACACTGGGCAGTCTATTGTTTCAGTCGCTTTTGAACAAGTGTACGCTAAAAGAGGTCGGCCTGTTTTTCAAGTTTCCGTAGTGTAGTGGTTATCACGTCTGCTTTACACGCGAAAGGTCCCCAGTTCGAAACTGGGCGGAAAATGTGGATGGTCTTTGTGAAAATTTCTTATGCGGTTTTCTGGCGATTTGCGGTGTAAATTCTTTAGAAAAGGACTAGAACAAAACAAAGGACCATTGAGGTTTCCTGTAGAGTAATACAAATGCTTAGTCTGCCACCAAAAACAGCAGCCTTTTGCCATTTTAAGGACACTGGGCAGTCTATTGTTTCAGTCGCTTTTGAACAAGTGTACGCTAAATGAGGTCAGCCTGTTTTTCAAGTTTCCGTAGTGTAGTGGTTATCACGTTCGCTTTACACGCGAAAGGTCCTCAGTTCGAAACTGGGTGGAAACAATTGAAGGCATTTTTAATATACATACTGAAATTCGCTACAAAGTCCTTGGACTTTTGAAATAGGTGAAGGTCACTGTACCAAGGAGCTGTAGTCAGACTGCCATTCCGAATGAGCTCTTATCTGTTGTTTGTGGAATTTACACAGATTGTCACAATGCTTGCAGGAAAGATTATGGGATGGAGCCATCTTCGAAAAAGCACATGGCTCACGTAATGAGGTTTCTGTAGTGTAGTGGTCATCACGTTCGCCTAACACGCGAAAGGTCCTTGGTTCGAAACCGAGCAGAAACAGCAGTTGGGTTTTGGCAGAAAATTTAAACTGTTTACCACAATAGGAGGGCTCAGCTCACTTTTCCTTAATACACTTTTTAACAAGCGTGCACCAGAAAACTTCTGTCTGCAGCTACAAGACATGTTTCCGTAGTGTAGTGGGTATCACGTTCGCCTCACACGCGAAAGGTCCCCAGTTCGAAACTGGGTGGGAAATGTGGTTGGTCTTTGTGAAAATTTCTTATGCGGTTTTCTGGCGATTTGCGGTGTAAACTCTTTAGAAAAGGACTAGAAAAAAACAAAGGACCATTGAGGTTTCCTGTAGAGTAATACAAATGCTTAGTCTGCCACCAAAAACAGCAGCTTTTTGCCATTTTAAGGACACTGGGCAGTCTATTGTTTCAGTCGCTTTTGAACAAGTGTACGCTAAAAGAGGTCGACCTGTTTTTCAAGTTTCCGTAGTGTAGTGGTTATAACGTCTGCTTTACACGCGAAAGGTCCCCAGTTCGAAACTGGGTGGAAAATGTGGATGGTCTTTGTGAAAATTTCTTATGCGGTTTTCTGGCGATTTGCGGTGTAAACTCTTTAGAAAAGGACTAGAACAAAACAAAGGACCATTGAGGTTTCCTGTAGAGTAATACAAATGCTTAGTCTGCCACCAAAAACAGCAGCTTTTTGCCATTTTAAGGACACTGGGCAGTCTATTGTTTCAGTCGCTTTTGAACAAGTGTACGCTAAAAGAGGTCGGCCTGTTTTCAAGTTTCCGTAGTGTAGTGGTTATCATGTTCGCTTTACACGTGAAAGGTCCTCAGTTCGAAACTGGGCGGAAACAATTGAAGGCATTTTTAATATACATACTGAAATTCGCTACAAAGTCCTTGGACTTTTGAAATAGGTGAAGGTCACTGTACCAAGGAGCTGTAGTCAGACTGCCATTCCGAATGAGCTCTTATCTGTTGTTTGTGGAATTTACACAGATGTGGAATTTACACCTCGGTTCGAAACCGAGCAGAAACAGCAATTGGGTTTTGGCAGAAAATTTAAACTGTTTACCACAATAGGAGGGCTCAGCTCACTTTTCCTTAATACATTTTTTAACAAGCGTGCACCTGAATATTTCTGTCTGCACCTACAAGACATGTTTCCGTAGTGTAGTGGTTATCACGTTCGCCTCACACGCGAAAGGGCCCCAGTTCGAAACTGGGCGGAAACAAATGAAGGCATTTTTAATATGCATACTGAAATTCTCTACAAAGTCCTGGACTTTTGAAATAGGTGAAGGCCACTGTACCAAGGAGCTGTAGTCAGACTGCCATTCCGAATGAGCTCTTATCTGTTGTTTGTGGAATTTACACAGATTGTCACAATGCTTGCAGGAAAGATTATGGGATGGAGCCATCTTCGAAAAAGCACATAGCTCACGTAATGAGGTTTCTGTAGTGTAGTGGTCATCACGTTCGCCTCACACGTGAAAGGTCCCCAGTTCGAAACTGGGCGGAAACTGTGGATGGTCTTTGTGAAAATTTTGTATGCGGTTTTCTGGCGATTTGCGGTGTAAACTCTTTAGAAAAGGACTAGAACAAAACAAAGGACCATTGAGGTTTCCTGTAGAGTAATACAATGAGGTTTCTGTAGTGTAGTGGTCATCACGTTCGCCTAACACGCGAAAGGTCCTCGGTTCGAAACCGAGCAGAAACAGCAATTGGGTTTTGGCAGAAAATTTAAACTGTTTACCACAATAGGAGGGCTCAGCTCACTTTTCCTTAATACACTTTTTAACAAGCGTGCACCAGAAAACTTCTGTCTGCACCTACAAGACATGTTTCCGTAGTGTAGTGGGTATCACGTTCGCCTCACACGTGAAAGGTCCCCAGTTTCGAAACTGGGCGGAAACAAGTGAAGGCATTTTTAATATACATACTGAAATTCGCTACAAAGTCCTTGGACTTTTGAAATAGGTGAAGGTCACTGTACCAAGGAGCTGTAGTCAGACTGCCATTCCGAATGAGCTCTTATCTGTTGTTTGTGGAATTTACACAGATGTGGAATTTACACCTCGGTTCGAAACCGAGCAGAAACAGCAATTGGGTTTTGGCAGAAAATTTAAACTGTTTACCACAATAGGAGGGCTCAGCTCACTTTTCCTTAATACATTTTTTAACAAGCGTGCACCTGAATATTTCTGTCTGCACCTACAAGACATGTTTCCGTAGTGTAGTGGTTATCACGTTCGCCTCACACGCGAAAGGGCCCCAGTTCGAAACTGGGCGGAAACAAATGAAGGCATTTTTAATATGCATACTGAAATTCTCTACAAAGTCCTGGACTTTTGAAATAGGTGAAGGCCACTGTACCAAGGAGCTGTAGTCAGACTGCCATTCCGAATGAGCTCTTATCTGTTGTTTGTGGAATTTACACAGATTGTCACAATGCTTGCAGGAAAGATTATGGGATGGAGCCATCTTCGAAAAAGCACATAGCTCACGTAATGAGGTTTCTGTAGTGTAGTGGTCATCACGTTCGCCTCACACGCGAAAGGTCCCCAGTTCGAAACTGGGTGGAAACTGTGGATGGTCTTTGTGAAAATTTTGTATGCGGTTTTCTGGCGATTTGCGGTGTAAACTCTTTAGAAAAGGACTAGAACAAAACAAAGGACCATTGAGGTTTCCTGTAGAGTAATACAATGAGGTTTCTGTAGTGTAGTGGTCATCACGTTCGCCTAACACGCGAAAGGTCCTCGGTTCGAAACCGAGCAGAAACAGCAATTGGGTTTTGGCAGAAAATTTAAACTGTTTACCACAATAGGAGGGCTCAGCTCACTTTTCCTTAATACACTTTTTAACAAGCGTGCACCAGAATACTTCTGTCTGCACCTACAAGACATGTTTCCGTAGTGTAGTGGTTATCACGTTCGCCTCACACGTGAAAGGTCCCCAGTTCGAAACTGGCGGAAACAAATGAAGGCATTTTTAATATACATACTGAAATTCCTACAAAGTCCTTGGACTTTTGAAATAGGTGAAGGCCACTGTACCAAGGAGCTGTAGTCAGAATGCCATTCTGAATGAGCTCATATCTGTTGTTTGTGGAATTTACACAGATTGTCACAATGCTTGCAGGAAAGGTTATGGGATGGAGCCATCTTCGAAAAAGCACATGGCTCACGTAATGAGGTTTCTGTAGTGTGGTGGTTATATCGTTCGCCTCACACGCGAAAGGTCCTCAGTTCGAAACTGGGTGGAAACTGTGGATGGTTTTTGTGAAAATTTTGTATGCGGTTTTCTGGCGATTTGCGGTGTAAACTCTTTAGAAATTGACTAGAGCAAAACAAAGGACCATTGAGGTTTCCTGTAGAGTAATACAAATGCTTAGTCTGCCACCAAAAACAGCAGCTTTTTGCCATTTTAAGGACACTGGGCAGTCTATTGTTTCAGTCGCTTTTGAACAAGTGTACGCTAAAAGAGGTCGGCCTGTTTTTCAAGTTTCCGTAGTGTAGTGGTTATCACGTCTGCTTTACACGCGAAAGGTCCCCAGTTCGAAACTGGGCGGAAAATGTGGATGGTCTTTGTGAAAATTTCTTATGCGGTTTTCTGGCGATTTGCGGTGTAAATTCTTTAGAAAAGGACTAGAACAAAACAAAGGACCATTGAGGTTTCCTGTAGAGTAATACAAATGCTTAGTCTGCCACCAAAAACAGCAGCCTTTTGCCATTTTAAGGACACTGGGCAGTCTATTGTTTCAGTCGCTTTTGAACAAGTGTACGCTAAATGAGGTCAGCCTGTTTTTCAAGTTTCCGTAGTGTAGTGGTTATCACGTTCGCTTTACACGTGAAAGGTCCTCAGTTCGAAACTGGGTGGAAACAATTGAAGGCATTTTTAATATACATACTGAAATTCGCTACAAAGTCCTTGGACTTTTGAAATAGGTGAAGGTCACTGTACCAAGGAGCTGTAGTCAGACTGCCATTCCGAATGAGCTCTTATCTGTTGTTTGTGGAATTTACACAGATTGTCACAATGCTTGCAGGAAAGATTATGGGATGGAGCCATCTTCGAAAAAGCACATGGCTCACGTAATGAGGTTTCTGTAGTGTAGTGGTCATCACGTTCGCCTAACACGCGAAAGGTCCTTGGTTCGAAACCGAGCAGAAACAGCAGTTGGGTTTTGGCAGAAAATTTAAACTGTTTACCACAATAGGAGGGCTCAGCTCACTTTTCCTTAATACACTTTTTAACAAGCGTGCACCAGAATACTTCTGTCTGCACCTACAAGACATGTTTCTGTAGTGTAGTGGTTATCACGTTCGCCTCACACGCGAAAGGTCCCCAGTTCGAAACTGGGCGGAAACAAATGAAGGCATTTTTAATATACATACTGAAATTCTCTACAAAGTCCTTGGACTTTTGAAATAGGTGAAGGCCACTGTACCAAGGAGCTGTAGTCAGAATGCCATTCTGAATGAGCTCATATCTGTTGTTTGTGGAATTTACACAGATTGTCACAATGCTTGCAGGAAAGGTTATGGGATGGAGCCATCTTCGAAAAAGCACATGGCTCACGTAATGAGGTTTCTGTAGTGTGGTGGTTATATCGTTCGCCTCACACGCGAAAGGTCCTCAGTTCGAAACTGGGTGGAAACTGTGGATGGTTTTTGTGAAAATTTTGTATGCGGTTTTCTGGCGATTTGCGGTGTAAACTCTTTAGAAATTGACTAGAGCAAAACAAAGGACCATTGAGGTTTCCTGTAGAGTAATACAAATGCTTAGTCTGCCACCAAAAACAGCAGCTTTTTGCCATTTTAAGGACACTGGGCAGTCTATTGTTTCAGTCGCTTTTGAACAAGTGTACGCTAAAAGAGGTCGGCCTGTTTTTCAAGTTTCCGTAGTGTAGTGGTTATCACGTCTGCTTTACACGCGAAAGGTCCCCAGTTCGAAACTGGGCGGAAAATGTGGATGGTCTTTGTGAAAATTTCTTATGCGGTTTTCTGGCGATTTGCGGTGTAAATTCTTTAGAAAAGGACTAGAACAAAACAAAGGACCATTGAGGTTTCCTGTAGAGTAATACAAATGCTTAGTCTGCCACCAAAAACAGCAGCCTTTTGCCATTTTAAGGACACTGGGCAGTCTATTGTTTCAGTCGCTTTTGAACAAGTGTACGCTAAATGAGGTCAGCCTGTTTTTCAAGTTTCCGTAGTGTAGTGGTTATCACGTTCGCTTTACACGTGAAAGGTCCTCAGTTCGAAACTGGGTGGAAACAATTGAAGGCATTTTTAATATACATACTGAAATTCGCTACAAAGTCCTTGGACTTTTGAAATAGGTGAAGGTCACTGTACCAAGGAGCTGTAGTCAGACTGCCATTCCGAATGAGCTCTTATCTGTTGTTTGTGGAATTTACACAGATTGTCACAATGCTTGCAGGAAAGATTATGGGATGGAGCCATCTTCGAAAAAGCACATGGCTCACGTAATGAGGTTTCTGTAGTGTAGTGGTCATCACGTTCGCCTAACACGCGAAAGGTCCTTGGTTCGAAACCGAGCAGAAACAGCAGTTGGGTTTTGGCAGAAAATTTAAACTGTTTACCACAATAGGAGGGCTCAGCTCACTTTCCTTAATACACTTTTTAACAAGCGTGCACCAGAATACTTCTGTCTGCACCTACAAGACATGTTTCTGTAGTGTAGTGGTTATCACGTTCGCCTCACACGCGAAAGGTCCCCAGTTCGAAACTGGGCGGAAACAAATGAAGGCATTTTTAATATACATACTGAAATTCTCTACAAAGTCCTTGGACTTTTGAAATAGGTGAAGGCCACTGTACCAAGGAGCTGTAGTCAGAATGCCATTCTGAATGAGCTCATATCTGTTGTTTGTGGAATTTACACAGATTGTCACAATGCTTGCAGGAAAGGTTATGGGATGGAGCCATCTTCGAAAAAGCACATGGCTCACGTAATGAGGTTTCTGTAGTGTGGTGGTTATATCGTTCGCCTCACACGCGAAAGGTCCTCAGTTCGAAACTGGGTGGAAACTGTGGATGGTTTTTGTGAAAATTTTGTATGCGGTTTTCTGGCGATTTGCGGTGTAAACTCTTTAGAAATTGACTAGAGCAAAACAAAGGACCATTGAGGTTTCCTGTAGAGTAATACAAATGCTTAGTCTGCCACCAAAAACAGCAGCTTTTTGCCATTTTAAGGACACTGGGCAGTCTATTGTTTCAGTCGCTTTTGAACAAGTGTACGCTAAAAGAGGTCGGCCTGTTTTTCAAGTTTCCGTAGTGTAGTGGTTATCACGTCTGCTTTACACGCGAAAGGTCCCCAGTTCGAAACTGGGCGGAAAATGTGGATGGTCTTTGTGAAAATTTCTTATGCGGTTTTCTGGCGATTTGCGGTGTAAATTCTTTAGAAAAGGACTAGAACAAAACAAAGGACCATTGAGGTTTCCTGTAGAGTAATACAAATGCTTAGTCTGCCACCAAAAACAGCAGCCTTTTGCCATTTTAACCCTCTAGGCGCCACGGTCGAGTTTACTCGACAAGATGCGTCACTGAATAAAACGGCCGATTTTGTCAAATTGGGTGTCAAATTTCGTTTGACATCCCCTCCACTGGATGGCAGACATGTCATACTTCATCCCTGACTCAAAAAAACGTCATGTTTCTATACAAAATGTTCAAGTTACAGCACACTGAATCAGTGTGATCAAAAGCGGAGATAGTGTGAGAGTGAGCCATTTCATCAGTCTCTCGCGATTCGCGGCGATAGTATTGTGGTGGAGACTTTGTTTATTATCACTGGGTATGTTAGACGAGGTCGAAGTATTCATAGTACAGAAGGCAGGGTGGGGAGTCGCAATAGTATGCATACTTGACGTGCGCGCGCGCGAGGTAGATCTGGCCGTGATCGCGCTGCTCCTATCATCACTTATGAGCTGCGCTTTGCCCTAACGAGTCATCTCTTGAACTAAACAGCTCTTGTCTACTTGTGTTTGTGTGTCATATAAATAATATAAGCCCCATACATGGAATCAGAGTGCCTACTGCACGTAGGAAATGGAAAATCTCCACAGCAAAAGGCCAAACACTACATGCATATGGTTTGTTCTACCATTTATTAGTAATGATTTGCACAGTTTGGTTATTATTTACTATATACCTGAGCATTCAGTATTGTGCCATATAGCATACAGAAGGTGATGGACATTTTGGGGGAAGAAGTGCTGCATTTTATCATTTAAACATGTGACTTTTCATGAAAATTCTATAATCCAAGATTTCTGCCACTATATGACGTCATAATATGCAAATTAGATGGGGAAATTTAATCCCTACATAAACTTTGGGTCATGCTTAATATTTCTCTAATTTACAAAAAGTATCTATCTTGTTTCACTTTTAAGATATTGTCTTTTGAAATTAAGATGTCAAAATCTAAAGTTTTTGGAAAAACCTCTGGCGCCTAAAAGGGTTAAGGACACTGGGCAGTCTATCGTTTCAGTCGCTTT
>JAQIUQ010007295.1:327500-457349 GCA_030378365.1 Hybognathus amarus | reverse complement strand
GTGTGATCTTAGTTTACTTCATTTTTCACTTTGCTCTTTCTTTTTACCCTGTTTTCTGTTTGCCATTTCTGTGCACTAGACCTAGTTGATAGGACCAAAAATACCTCAATCTCAAAATGTTTCAGTCTTTTGATCAACACACTCTGGTTGGCTTAAGCCTGTTGGTTTATTTGAAAATATTTTTACCCAGCTAGTTTACCTATAACTCAGTTGATGGGTAATTTTTACTGTGAATACAAATGATGTACCCCTTACATGCCTACTGGGTCAGTGTAACCCAAGTACGGGTAGTCTAAACTGGATACATTTGTCAACAGTCATTTTGTGTCCTGTTCTGAGAGAAACTTCCTGAGGGGAAACGTCCTGAATGAAATTAAGGTTTGTATTACATTGTATTCCTATCAAATTATTACTGTACAAATAGGAAAACTCCTGCAGTCTCACATTTACTTTTTTTATTTTACATCTAAGTCGTACACTGTAAAAAATGATAGTGATTTTAACAGTAAAAGACTGTAAAAATGCTACAGTGAAAAACTGTTAATTGGTTAACAGAAATTTTCCTTACTATATACGGTAAATAACTGTGATATAAATAATGGTACGTTTAATGTAATTTTACTGTAAAATACTGTTAAATTTACAGTTTTTGGAAGTGAAAAGAAGAAGTCATTGTATAATTTACAGTGAAAAAATGTAAATTGACATTCCCACAATTCCCTGTGTGACACTTCACATTTAATGTATTTTAACTGTTTCTTCATAATTTTCTTAGTTATTTTTCTAATCAGTAATGTACATTAGGGTTTAATGTTACATTTAATGTTGTTAAATTAATACTTATTGCATTTTTTAAATTTCAACATGTTACCATGATGGTGTTTAATGTTTGTGTGAATGACACTGTGCAGCTTCTATATAATAGTATGAACTTCCCTGTGGAAGAGCTGCTTATGATGAGCTTTGATTGATCATTTGACTCTCATTACGGCTGTGATTGTTGGCAGTCAGTGTATTACAATTGAACAAAACAGATATTAATACTTCAAAAGGTTAGGAAATTAACATTATATCAGATAATGAAATACGGTTTATTGCTGTAAAATTAAATACGGTCAAAGTCTGTTAAACCTAAAATCTTGCTACCGTATTTTTAACAGGAAAACTCTGCTGCCAGGGTTTTCCTGTAAATTTAACAGATTTTTTTTTACAGTGTAGCTAACGTCTGCTTGGTAACGCTATGCCCTCTTCAAACACAGTATACACCTAAATTACACTCACAAACATTTTGCTACCTCCCATTAAAACAGTAGGTAGCACAATTTGAAACAAGAGAAAAATGTTACCTGTCAGATTGTTCTACCAGCATTATTATTAACATCTATTCCCCCTGTAGCCAAATAACACAGTCATTTTTAGAGTTCAGAGTGTTTGGTCTTACCGTTCAAAAGTTTTTTTATTTATTTTTTTTTAATGTTCACTAAGGCTGCTTTTATTTGATCGAAAATAAAGTAAAACAGTAATATTGTGAAATATCATAATTACTAATAAATTAAATATGACTATTATACATTTTAAAATGTAACGTATGTCAACATGTCATGATGACAAAGCTGAATTTTCAGCAGTATGAATCTTACAATTACAAACTTACAGCACATTCAACATATACAATTTGTATCTGCATGTGTGTCAAGTCACCTTGATTCATACACAATTCAGATTATTTTAAAAGAGGTCAGTTCAGTGTTGATTCAGTTACATTGTAATCATCTATCATCTATAAAGCAGTTCTGAAAAAATAAAAATGTCATTGCCTAGTTCGGTTCTCATACAACAGTGTCTGTACAGGCGGATCAATTGTTGAATATTGCCTTGGAATCAAACAAAAGCCAAGGCATTTTCTCAGTTTCAAACTATGAAAACAGGGATGAACGTGTAACAATTCACAAAAATTCAAATAAATAAACAGCACATTTTATTTATTAACCCTTTAAGGTACGCACCATAAAAAAAGCAAAGGAAAAAATATTTCTTTGTTGTTTTTGTTATCATAATTGAATAATAACAATGCAATCAAAAAATATATATTTTAATTAGACCCTACAGTATTTTAGATACAGTCCTCTACCAAACGGTTGAGACGTCTGTTCATAATAAAAGAACAACATTCAGTAAGTGCAATTTCTTGACTAATAAAAAAAATCTGATTGCTGCTTTTGATGGCTCCATACATAATGGCTTTGAACTGTAAAATGATGAGACGTCCATTTATCAAGTCTAACCAAGATTTAGATTTTTTTTATTACAAACCATGTACACTTACAATGCTTGTCATATAGTAATACACAAACATAGTCAATTTTAAATTATGAATTAATAGTAACACCAGAATTGGTATTAATTCTTCAAATTTATTCTTGATATTTACCATATACAGAACAAATGGTAAAAAATATATATTGATCAAACATTTTTCATCAAATATGTAATTGAATGATATTAAATTAATAATTTTAACAACACTAACCCTTTTGTTCATTGTAAATATCTAATTTTACCAACATTAGGTATACTTTACCAACATTAGGCTAATTTTACCATAGCTAACGTTAGCTTCTCTACTATAAAGTGCCATCTCAACCGTTTGGTAGAGCATGTTTTGAAAAAAAATATTTGACCCATATAAGACTTATTTTTGTTTAACTAAGTTACATAATTCTGTTTAACAACTACTCTGAAACAATAATATGTCAACAAAATAGTCTTACCTTTAAAAGTACCGCCGATATACTTCATCAAAGGAGGAGTACATTTTCGCTGTGTCATGTGCTATTGAAAGGGACACTGAAAGGCATGCCGCTCACAGACACAGTGTCATCTAGTGGATTTTTTTAGCATTGCACAACTACACCAAACGGTAGAGATGGTTCATTCAGGTTGAGTTAAGCTTGATGCATTTTTCAATGAAATATAGGGACTTAAAGTGTGGTCTACCAAATGGTTGAGATGTACACTTTTAAAGGGTTAAAACATTTTAATAAATGAAAATGAACATTTTTGAGTGAACCAGTTGAATTGATTCACAGAAATGAACTGAACTCTCATTAATGCTGTAGGATAACAGAATAAGTTAAAATACAGTCTTTTAGAAACCAAATGTTCAAATATAAAGTGCAGAATTCACAATATTATTTATGATATTGCTTAATTTAATACCAAAAAGTACAATCATTATGAATATATTGAGAATATGTGAGGTGAAAACCTTATAAGTCCTAATTAAACACTGATGTTGAAAGTTGACATTGTAGCTTTATATTGTCAGACACTTGCATGTCATTGTTATTATTAAAGGGATACTCCACCGTTTTTTTCATATTAACTATGTTATTCCCTTAACTAAGACGAGTTGATACATACCTCTCTCGTCTCAGTGCTGCACTAAATCGCTCTTGCAGTGAAACTTTGAAACGAAAAAAAAACGGTGGAGTATCCCTTTTTTTACATTTTACCAAAATCAAGCTCAAATGGAGTTACAAGGTTTTTAACCAAATGTAAACGGACACATCTGAGGCCTGCAAGTGTATCGCATTACGTGTTCATCATTTTACATGTAATATCAATTTTACAATAGCTATGTGGGTGCTCAGTCTCTCTCTATCTCTTTCTCTCTCTCTTATTTGGCCAAAAATCTCATGTTATAAAAGATGAAATGCTTAATGACAAATGCTAGACTAAGACACTGATTTCTGCTTCTCTCTCTCTCTCTCTATATATATATATTCTTCTAGAATGATTACTGAACTTAAATATACAAGCTTGATAAAAATGATCATTCTAGAAGAAAATTTCAAATGAGGCTTTTGCATCTGAAATCTTCATATATATATATATATATATATATATATATGTATATATATGTATAGAGTATTTGTTGAAAAAGAAAAGCTGTAGATTTTCAAACAACCAGTTCTTTATTTACCCTTGAATTACAACCACACAGTCATGCCAAAAAAAGCTAATTTGTATTTGATATGAGACAAATCGTCAAGAGGCAAACCCATG
The DNA here is from genome assembly GCA_030378365.1 of Hybognathus amarus. Taxonomy (NCBI): domain Eukaryota; kingdom Metazoa; phylum Chordata; class Actinopteri; order Cypriniformes; family Leuciscidae; genus Hybognathus; species Hybognathus amarus. The sequence continues at coordinate 453,281 of JAQIUQ010007295.1, read as the reverse complement.
AAAAATGTGTGGGCAATTCAGAGCTTATTGTAGCTCCATCCACTCAGTTATTTTTTTCCCAAACCTTCCCATGATGCCTCAGTCATCTAATAATCGCGGAACTACTTGCCAATGATAATCTCTCTCGATCCCTCTAATTGACCCAGCACTGACTGACTCGCTTCCCACACACACACACACACACACACACACACTATTCAGTTCATACACATGGAGTCATGCTGTCAGGCACATACGTATGGGCAGTGGGCACATGTTAGCACACAAACACACGTTTTAATTCCACACAGATTGATCTAGCAGCATTTGACAGTTCCGGCGACCACTGTAAATGATGGAATGCAGAATACACTCGTGGAAACGAGAGGACAAAATTGAAGAGCAGGAGAGGTTTGTTTTTTCCTGAAGGGACAGGAACTAAGGATGAGAGATATGGAGAAAGGGAGGAGGCAAATAGAGTAGTGTAAACGTTCTGACCAAACACTCCCCCCACGCTGAGATATAAATAGAAAAGGAGAGAGAGAGAGAGAGAGAGAGAGAGAGAGAGGGGGGGGGGGGGGGTAGAGGGAGAGAAAGAGAGAGAAGCAACACAACAGATATACAGTAAAATAAAGAAAGAAAATCTACCACTGGATTTTGTTCTTAGATACTCTGCTCTGACACCAATTAGCATAATGAGCAGATAAATACAATAAAAGAAAGAGAAGACAGAGCGGAGGAGTGAAGAAAACAGATACGAGGGGAAATGAACGGAGGGTTATTGGAAGATATGAGATGATATGAAATCATTTTGGAAGGGGGAAATCTGCATAGCTATTTCTGTGTATTTCATTGGGGAGGGAGAGAGAAAGAAAGAGACAGAGACAAATAGAGAGCAGAGAAAGAAAAGGAGAGAGGAATGAGAAAGAAAGAGCAATAGATTCACTGTGGAATAAAGTAAATCTAGAATCTAGTTTTGTCAAAACTAAAGCAAACAGAAAGGAGTGCTTTAGAACATTTGTCCTCTATTCGCTATAAAAAGTAACAGTCCTTTTAATGTTTTAATATGTTTGTCTTTCTCAAGGTTACATAACTTCAGTAATAGGGACTCCTTCGTGCGTTATAAGGTAGTGACTGCATCGTTTAATTAAATTGTTTGTTAAAATACATTGTACGTATTTGTAAGTCTTAATCCTTTATTAAAATGTGTTTTGACAAAAAAAAGAAAAGAAAAGAAAGATAGAGTCCATCAACACCCCTAAAGCTTGCACAGTCGTTAACCTCTTTGTGGGTTCGATATTTCATTTGGTAATGTATTGTTGCAGTAATGGCAGCTGCCCTCACTGCGAGCTATTGCCTATGGTGACTGAGGACTGGCCTGGCATAATTCTCAGAGTCTGCACTCCCGCCCGCTGTACTGCCGCGCCATAAAACCGCCATACTCAGCGGGTCCTCGAGCCTTCTCCAGCCCGTGAAAGCTTTCCAGTTCGCCCGCAAGCTTCACCAGCTTCATTCGAGTCGCTCACTGACGGACAACGGCCGCCACGTGCCGCCGCTTCCGCCATTAATGACGACGAGATAGCTGCATCTGTAGAGAAGGCCAGGTGATCTATCCTGGTATTGGAAAGTGATGATTGGGCGAGCTCTGTTCATGAGTCATCAGGGGAACGGGTCAACATCAAAACCGCGACCAGCTTTCTTTACGTTATAAGAAAGCTACAGAGGAAAAGTGTTTTAGTCCCACCGAGGCCGCCCTCGAAGGTGAATTTTGAGATTCGCCTTCGAGGGCCGGGTACATCAATACACAGTCCAACAAAGCCCAACAATTCGGCCTGTCTCTTGCACCCCGTACATTCACGATGTGTATGGACGTGGCTCTCGCACCCTGAAACTTCGGGGCATACGAGTTTTGAACTACTTGGATGATTGGCTGATTCTAGCTCAATCTCATTCAGAGCTCATAGAACACAGTACCATATTACTCGAACATTCTCGAGAATCTGGGCCTCACAGTCAATTGGGCGAAAAGTTCACTGTCCCCAAGTCAGAAAATATCCTTTCTGGGCACAGAGCTGAACTCGCTGTCTATGACAGTGCGACTATCGCCAGAGCACAGATTAAACATTTAGCACATCCTCAAGGTCGATCAGAAATGTGTCACAACTGTGAAACCTTGGAGAGCAACCAAACTGTTACCAGGGACTTCCTCAAATATGCAGGTGGTGTATACGGACACCTCCACCTTGGGATGGGGAGCACAGCACGAGGACGGACTGTTCTTCGGCCAGTGGTCAGAACGAGAGAAGCTCCTTCATATAAACTGTATAGAAATGATGGCAGTCGGCAACGCGCTGAGGCGCCTTTGTCCCTGAATAAAGGTCACCACGTCTTAGTCCACTCAGAGAACATGTCAGTGGTGGCCTACATAAATTACCAGGGAGGTGTCAAGTCCCGAAACCTTTTCAGACTGATGGAACGAATCTTGGTCTGGGCTCAGAACAGTCTGAGCTCACTGAGAGCAGCACAAGTGCCTGGCTCCCAGAATTTGGGGCCTGACAGACTGTCCAGAAACAATATTCCAGCAGGAGAGTGGTTTCCTCCCCCTGCAGACGATCCTCCTGCTGTGGGAGACAATCAGCAGAAGCGCAGGTAGAACTATTCGCGTCCCAGGAGAAAGCTCACTACCCGAAGTTTTTCTCCAAGAGCAAGAATGCGCTGGCCCACATCTGGCCCTGCTGCCCACTCTATGCTTTTCCCTGAGTCTCGCTCCTGCCTCAGGTGCTGGAACGAATAAGGGAAACCGGATGCTCAGTGCTCCTTGTGGCTCTGCTCTGGACAAACCAAGCCTGGTTCCCAGTCCTAATGCAGCTGACGAGCACTGCCCCTATGGCCAATTCCGACAAGGAAAGACCTCCTTTCTCAGGCCCAGGGCTCAATTTGGCATCCTCATCCGGAACGGTGGGCCCTGCACACATGGGCCATCAACGGGTACCCGCAAACCTCCCCAAAGGAGTGCTGAACACAATCATGCAGGCTAGAGTGCCGTCTATGAAACGGCTCTATGCCCCAAAGTGGTCAGTGTTTGTTAACTGATGCAAAGCCCGAGACTTTTCACCCATTAACAGCGGGGAAGTGCTCTCCTTCCTTCAAGAGCTGCTGGATAAGGTCAGATCCCCATCCACGCTCAAAGTTTACATGGCGACCATAGCAGCGTCTCACGAAACCTGTGACTGGCCTGTCACTGGAGGAGAACGATCTGGGTCATCCGTTCTCTAAAAGGAGCTAAAGGAGAACTCCAGCGCAAAATGAACCTTCGGTCTAATAAAACATCGGTACCTAGTCGACCGTTCTCTGAGATTTGTTTTTATGATAATCAGAATATATTCATTCGATTATCATGAGGTTTGTTTTCACGATAATCGAATGAATATGAGTTTTTGAAAAAATGTTTAGCATATAATGCTAGTATATGGGGGCATTTAATAAGTAAAAAGAAATCGCTAGTTAATACAGTACCACTAATAAGGCTTAAAATAGCCCCACACTAACACAGTAGCATGATGAGGGTCCCTACTTGCCAAACGAAGCATTGAGAACTTTGTAAGTGTACAAACCGTTTAATAAGATGATGTTTTATAAAGACAGTCCACTTCATGTATACAGACAGGAGCTATCTTTGGAAATCAGTCTCTACAAGTCGAACTATAAATAATTACTGTACGGTTTACAGAGATCTTATTCTATACTTGTTTTTGAATTTTGCGATGCTGTATTATTTTCGAAGTTCTGCAACAACGCCCCCTACCATATCATATACCAAGCATGGCTCTAGAAACACCAAGGTCATTGGTTTGATTTTTTTCATTTAAAAGTATAAACTCTTCTAACAAATGCATAATGTAAATGGAAAAGTCACAATCCACCAAACACAGAGACTACTGCATGTTATGTTCAGAATAGGATACTGAATATTGGGCAGTACATACAGTACAGCCTTCAACTGTTAATGATAGTATGTGAAACAGAATGTATTATGCAATAAAAATGGTTAATACTTCTAATTCCGTTACTCTGAAAATGAAAGGTGAAGTCGAGCGCATGGCATTGTCAGAGACTGTGGTTTACAGCAGATTTGGTATTAAGCATAAAGAATATTAACAATATTAGCATGGTAGTATGCTTCTCTAAACAAAAACCCAAGACACTGCTGTTTAAGCTGGTGTTGTAACCAGTGCTTAGTATTGATCACAGATAGATTAAATGCTGTGAAAGCTGCATAATTAATAAGAGTGGAGCCACACGTGTTCTGGGGAGGAGGACCAAAACGCTAGAGAAGACCGTGTTCTCCATTAAAACACCATCAAACATGTATAACGCTCTCTGCCCTCAAGTCTACTTCCATGAGCAGAACGACAGTAAGACAAAGAGCATGTGAGTGGTTTCCTTTTCTTTTCTCTTTTGATATAATCAAATATAATATCGTTATAATCAATGTTCCTTGGCCCAACATTGCTGTATAAAAGGACATTTCAGCTTTAAAGAAGCAATTCATACAGTACATTCATTTTCTGCAAAGATAGATTGATAAAATATAGTGTAAACTGTATTAAAAAAAATTTGTTCAGATTTAATATTAAATTTCCAGGTGGTAAAACTACCCAAAAACATGGAGTTTTACCCAAAATTCTAAAAAGACCTCCATCAATCAAACTTGTTGTTGTCTGCATCTGAAATCACATACTTCCCTAATATAGTATGCGGAAAACAGTGTGTGACAAAAGAAGTATTTCTGAATTCACAGTACTCACAAAAGAGGAAGAAAAAAGTACCTGGATGATCTACTACTTCCGAAGTGTGCACGATGGACACTTTACATAAAATCCCAGAGGATTTATGAATGGCAGTGAAGCAACGTAACTGTGGCTGGTAGGTCACGCTATAATGACAACATGGCAGATGTAGTACGATCTGGGTTACATTCATACTAAACCCCTACTATATAAAATAAAGTAAATTAATTACTTATATAAAGTAAGTACCTACTCAAGAGAATGCGATTTCGGACGCAGCCACTGTTACCATGGAAACGTCCACCCACTTCTATGAAGCACCATAAATGACTGAGGTCACGACACACTGCAGCTAAATTCGGTAGTCAATTCATGCTTTAGTGCTTAATCCTGTTCTGTACACACACAGTTCAGAAATTTACAGGAGTGACACAAATTGAGTTATTTACAACAGCATTAACAAAGTTCTAGATGCAGTGTGTTACAGAACCAAACTGATCAACTAGTTGTTAATGATGTATTTGTGTCTTTCTTCAGTATGTGAAGTGCGGGAAAACCACAGGAAAAGAGGTACGAGCTGTGACGTGCTTCCAGGTCTTGCAAGAAAAAGCAGAAAAACAAGAACAAGCCCATATCCATGAACTAATCCAAAAGTTTTATTGGAAATAAGACCAATTAACACAGTCTCATCCCAATTCGTCATATAACTGACGTTTTCGGACGTCTTTTGACCATTCGTCAATATACGACTTTTTAGGGCCCCCTTAAACGTCGGTAGATGATGATCCCAGGTCGTCATACAACTGACGCTTTACCTTTAACGTCAGTTAGGTGACGAGTTGGGTTTAGGGTTAGGTTTAGGTCTGGGGTAGAGTTAGGATCCCATAACGTCATCTACCGACGTTTAAGGGGGCCCTAAAAAGTCGTATATTGACGAATTGTCAAAGCACCTCCCCACATTAGTAACTCCATAAACTGGATTGCATTATGTGGCAAGCCCAAAGATGCTTATAATAAATGGATATGGCACATTTTTAAGAGTGTGCTGTGTAAAGCAGCCTTCCAATCATAAACAATAAAACAAATATAACAAATGAAATAAAATAAACAAAACACAATGTTCAGTCAATAGTGGTTTGGTTAAAATAGCTGAAACTAATGAGTCTTTGGTCACTGTAATACTACTTGGGTCAAAAATAGTAAATGTGCAAGATGCCAGAATGTTGCTTTACAGTATATCAGAGCCACAGTGTCAATCGTCATTGTCATTTCAGAGATAAGTCAAGTTCCATACACACAAAACACCAAAAAACATCATTCTCCCTACATTCTCAAACTATAACTAAAAATGATTTTTTGGTAAGGTAAATACTACTGAAAAAAACCCAATGTTATTTACAAGAAAAAAGTTCAGGCAAGAATAAAAAAAAAACCTAAGTAAATTCCATGTCAGTACTTAGTTCAAGTGAGTAGAAATAAAAACATAAATATGAACTCAATAAAATAAAGTAAAAATGACTTTCACTTTTGATTTTCACTGGTTTCCAGCTGTATTTACACTGTTTTATCATTGCATTTGTTGTCGAGGATTAGTAACTTGCCATTTTGTGACATATTGAGGAAATTTTCTGCTCTAAATGTCATTCAAACACAAAAACGATCCATCAAATGTTACCATCATTGTGTATTGTCTACCAAGTATTGAGGTCTTTGCATTCACATCATGCTTAATGTATAAATTGCTTAGATACGCTAAGTAAAGCACATACTATAAATGACTGGTATAATTCAATAAAATTGTTTGAGTGAAATGTAATGCAAAGGAAATTACAACTAAATCGATATTAATCAACCTTTTACTAGCCAAGTTACTTATTTTCTTTGTTACCCTCACTTAACTTAAGTAAAGTTTACTTAATTCCATATTCCAAGTAAATTTTAACTTAAGATTTCTAATTAAAGCTACTGATAAATATGTTTAGGTTTTTACTTGGCAAATCTTTGTAAATTTACTAGCATTTTCTGAGTGGAAAAAGTTGCCTAGCTTTTTTCAAGTAAATCCTACTCCAATTTTTTTTCAGTGTACTGACGCCCATTCACATAGAACACTGTTATGCATTTAAAAACATATGATGCAGGGTGGTGAAATGGACCAAAAAAAAACAAAAAAAAAAAACATCACGTTTTCTAGAAAAGTGTGCGTGTATGTGTGTTAAAAGTGTTTAATATACTGTATACTGTAGAACATGAAAAAAATAATGTCATTATTGACCTTCAGAAGACATTAATGTAAGTTGTTGCATAATGTAATCATGCGCGGTGAACCTAATGTTTGAGCATGTGAAATTAAAGGTTGTGATCATGTCCCTGCGAGGAAATACAAGGCCTTATGTAATCACTTGTCAGCTTGTTTATATTTGTATAGCAAAAAGATGGGCAGAGGAATGTAAAGAATACAGTGGTGAGGGAGATAAAGAGATCTCTCGACTCTGCCAGGCATTATCAGTCAATGTAACTTGTAAGAAGAGGTTGGCTTTTATGTTCTGTCTTAACGCACCACAGCCCCTTGACTCAAGACAGGCCTAAAGGCTGAAGTCTTCAAAGAGATGCTATGACTTTTACCTATTAACAACTGAGGAAGAGAGAGAGAGAGAGAGAGAGAAAGTGAGGAAGGAATGTAGCTAGATTAATCAATTATTCAGTACAAGTCAAGGGAGATGTGATATACAGTAAGTGCTTCTTCAGATCATGCATGAGATATTCACCACCCCCCACACAAACACGCCCAGGCAACCATACAACGACACACGATTCCTCATACTGCACTATAAGAGCTTGTCTTGCCACTAACCCTTTTTAAAGTTGGCATGAAACAGAAATTGTGATATACTTTTCTTCTCAATTAAGTATATCACAGTGAAACAGCTTCTCAAACAATAAAAAATGTAGAAAGGGACTTGATTTTGTCCATTGGGAATTAATTGGATTGTTTGATCATTGTGGTTTTGCTATTGCTGTGATCTCATGTGAGTGTGAGTGACAACCTTGTCCCGCCCTCACACCGCACTGTAAATCCTAACTAGGGCTGTAGTCAAGACCACCTTTGTTCGAGTCCAAGACAAGTCCAAGACCAGGAAGAGTCGAGATCCAAGTCAAGACCGAGTCCAAAGAGGTTCGAGTCCAAGTCAAGACCGAGTCCAAAAAGGTTCGAGTCCGAGTCAAGACCAGAGTCCAGGACAGGAAAAAAAAGTCTTCAGGGCCTGAATTTCGTTTTTGCCAAACAAAATTATTAAATTTATCTTGCCTAAATGTTTGTGCTCGTTGCATTTTTTACAATGGGGTAATGTTAAGAATTTACACAGCACAAGGCTTGATTTAAATTGTTCAATTAAATTGAAAAAAAGTTGCACAAATAAATACAATAGAATAAAGATATAAAAAAAGACAAATAAAGAGAAAGGTTTTTGAATAGGTCCAGCAGTAGTCGCCTATTCATCGACAGAAACTGAATAAAGTATCAAATGGAAAATTACACTGGACAGTATTTTATAAACACATAGGCTATCAATCCTGATTCTTTTAACTTAAAGCTCTCTTTTGTTGTTTTGACGACAAAATAAATGACCGAAACATATGGTTGCCGTCATTTTAAGAACAAGTGCACGATTCTGTGTTCACTATACTGGCATGCGTTTTATGCTTATTAAAGACAAAACCGACTATGTTTACAGTATACTCACAAAGACCGAAATTGACACAGTTTTGAGTGTTAAAGCAATATAACTAAGCCGTGAAAAATAACTTTTGTTACTGGCCAGCTGTTCTTGAGGCGGATTTTCCGTCATGTCCCGACTCCTGAACGCGAGTGTGTACTATCGCGGCAGCGCTTGATGCTTGGCTTCCACAACACATGAGAGAAGAGAAGACGCGGCACCGCTGAACACTCATGCTGTTTGTGAAATTGCGTCTGGCAGATAGTTATTAAAAGAATGATTTGATTTTAGAATCTGTGTGAATTACGATTGTGGGTCGGGAATATCCCACATTATAAATAGGAGACCTGCGGGAATGATAAGAGTTGTACGCAACACCCAGTAACTATAGTAACAGCACGAGAAGACGCGCTCCGTTGTAGTGAGCACTTGGTCGGTTCATTTTGGCATTTACTAAGTTAACATTACCCTGATAGGCAAGTAACAAATGAACACACATACAAAATGTTGGACTTGACTCGAGACCAAAGACATATTTGGCAAGACCAGTGGCCGAGACCGAGACAAGTCCGAGCCCGAATACCAGCGAGTCCGAGACAAGTCCGAGACCATAGAAAAACAGTCTCGAGTCCGGACTCGAGTCCAAGACCGGACTCGAGTACTACAGCCCTGATCCTAACTACAAAGCTACAAACCTCGCTAAAAACAGGCCTTGCTAATAAATCCGTCTATCATTCCTAGCTGTGATTGGCATCTGGTCCTGACTTGTTGCAGCTTTCAATGAGAGTCAATTGAGCTCCAGAACAAGTCCCAAGAACACGGGGGAGTTTATTTTTAGCTCACATCACCCTGTGCACATTCTCCCCTGAGACGGAGAGACGAAAGAAAGGCCCCGCAATCAGCTCACACACCTGCTGCTCCCCCATCCCTCCGTCAGTCTTCGTACTGTAAATGATACACTGCGCTCATCTTCTTTCCGCAGAGACAAACTCTCACACACAAAAATATAGCTGAATGTAACGTCTTCCCCTATCTATATCTCTCTCCTTTATTCCTTCTGATACCTAACCAACTCCATCTGCCTTTCCCGCTCAATATCTTTTGCTGTCAATCTCTCCCTTCCCATACTTCCTGTCCTCCCACGCCTGATGTCAGATACCATATCTCTCCATCTTCCCTCTTCATCCCTTTCCAGTAGTTCCCCTTTGCATTGCTTTTCCTAAAAAACGTATCCTTTCCCTTGTAACGAAAAAATAACAACCTCCCTGTCTCCTTTATCTCGTTACCGAAATGACAGTGTTTCTCGAAATATCAAAAGCAGAATGTTTGTTGACTTGTTACATCCCATCTCTTATATAATCCCTGTGATCTACCACAAGCACGCTGCCCTGTCAATCATCCCGGCTCAGGACTGCCAAACCAGTAACGTATACATCATCCTTCCTGTGAATAAAAATTAAATGGTGAGATTTTCAAGAGAAACGCACTTTAAAATCAGTTTCCCAGAATTCCCTAAACCAATTAAGGGGAAAAACAGACAGTTGCTGAGCAATTTCATCATGGCTTTTGCAACCTGTAAAATCCCCTTACGAAACATTCGCTCTGTTATACAGCAAGTCTATTTCGCCCTGCCTCTGTCCTTCAGGATTAGGCCAAATTAATCGACATGGAAAGCCTCTAAATCCTGGTGGTGGACTTTACTGATCTTAACTGATCACTGATTGGACTGAGAGATGTCTGGCATTGTTTCACAAACCTACATGAGGGACTGATTGAAAAGTTGGACAGAAACCAGAGAAAACAGGCTCTGCTGATCCCAAGGTGAAGATTCAGAGGCACAGAGATGGGGACAAAGGGACAAAGGCTAGAAAAGAGGATTGATTTCAAAGCTTCCTCTCCTCTTTCACGAAATTCAAACATTTGGATGCCTCGGCGTGCCCCTGACTCTGGAGATATGCCTCGTCCATGATACCACACAATGGGAGTAATGACCTTTTCAGAGAGGATTCAGTCTTGACGTTCATCTGTTCTTGTAATAATGGACTGGCATGTCTGCAGTAACCCTTGATAGTCAGCAGGAGGGGCATTGTGTGTGTTAAGGTGCCCGAGATGCTATTTGTGGGGGAAAGAGAGAGCGCATGCTTCTCTGTGCTTTATGGAGCTGGTCTCAACTGTGAGTGGGTGGATGGAGGCTCCATATGCATGTCTGGGTAGGGTGGCAGGTCTGCTAGCGGAGTACATCTATTTAATACAATGTGTATGTTTGAGTGTGGGACTGTGTGTTGCTGCAGGGAACAGTGGGGGGCAGTAAAAGAAATTGTTCTGGGCAATGTACCTCAGTTTGTATGCACAAATGGCTCTAAGCAATTTCATCCATTTGTGCATGCATGTTATCCTCCAACATGTTTCAGCTTCTCATTTATGTCTTTTAGAGATCGACAATTCAATGCACATGTATGATCAGAACGTACAAAAATTGGGTGGTCCATGTACAGTAGCAATGGGTCATTATTGGTTGATATTGGACTGTTGTTCATTAATTCTGTTGGTTTAATATTTTACATTTAGATTACCTTTTCCATCATAATGCTCACTTAAAATGACCCTGTCTAATTGGTTTAAATCGGCGCATTAAATTTTTCCTCGGTAAACTAGGAAACGAACTTGCGCTCCCTGGGCGGGTGGCGCAAAAAGGAGGCGTGTTTCGGCACAAACAACCCCTGGTGCTAATTTGCAGTTCCAGAAAACAATTGACCTATGGCTAAGCCACGCCCTTAAACGCGATGAGCCAATCACAGTGCACAGCTAACCTCAATACACTCGGACATTCTCTGCTTCCACTTCCATTGAAATGCATTGGAGTTAGTCAGTTTTCATTCGTTTTTTCTTGTTATTTTAAGTTTAAAATTGTCAAACAGTGTGCATGGGGTACATGCAACTCTGATACTAGGTTCCTGAGAGGCTGGGCGACGGTGTTTTTTTTACCCTTTCCCAAGCCACATCTCAACCAAGATAAGTGTCTGCTCTGGATTAAGTTATGCGGTAGCTAGACCACAACATCAACTAAACGCGTATAAATTAAACAAGGATATCTACATCTGATCTAAGTTAAGTCAACAACGTATTTGCACATTCTTTTAAATCTCTAACGTTAGACATACATTAGAAAACATTAATGTTAGCTTCTATCTGTGTTGTACATCATGTCAATTAGCTCCATTAACGTATATTCGTTCATCTTCGGAACACAAATAAAGATATTTTTGATGAAATCTGAGAGCTGGATCACTCCTCCATATTAGACTCCCTAAGGGACTAGCACTTGACGGCCCATAAAGACATTAAAGGGAATGTTTAAATATTCCATGTGCCTACAGTGGCTCAATTATAAGTTTATCAAGCGACGAGACTACTTTTTGTGTGAAAAAAACATAAATAATGACTTTATTCGACTATTCCATTACTTCCTTATAAGCACATGCGCGAGAACTGAGATGAGGACGCTCTTCCTCGACTACTTTTTGTTACCGGCTGCTCACCGCTTAGGAGTACTACCGCCACCTACCGTATAAGATGATGTGCTGATATAGCCGGAGCGCGATCATCATCTTATACGGTAGGTGGTAGCAATACTCCTAAGCGGTGAGCAGCTGGTAACAAGAAGTAGTCGAAGAAGAACGCTGTTAAAATAGAATTGCGCCATAGAACAAGCGCATTTTGTTCATCATGCTCTAAAAGGGAATGTGATATGACGCTCTTATTGGTTTGTTTCCGTTACGCCCAAACCACACCTATGAATAATGAAGCTACTTCGGACCAACCCCTTTTAAACTTGTGCCCGGCGCAAGAGTTTATCCTGCCGGTAAAATAGCAACAGCGCCCAAGACCTGCCTACAAAGTTACCTGCGCTTTGCGCTTGCTACTTGCGTTTCAGATCGTTAAAATAGGGCCCTATTTGTTTTGGTATTGTAATTTTATTATTCAGATTATTATTATTTAAAAACTTACCTAAACATTAGTCTATTTATAGAATCGATAATTCAGACAGACCATGGTGAGTATCTTAAACACCTCTAATTGGCCTTTACGTTAAAGGAAATCAACAGATATGTTTGGGATTGTCTACAAAAACATTTTGTAAATAGAAACCTTTCACACTCTATGGAGCGCAAACATAAATACAGTTCACACTGGATCACTTGTCAAATCTGTTTCGCCAATAAGCTAATATTACAGAGAAAACTGATCTTGAACCAACTGATCTTGAACCAGCAGTTATGGTTATCTTTGCTCTCTAAAAGCAATTAGAAGGCAGGGGATGGCTAAAACCCAAAGGATACCATATTATGAGCGTACAAGCGCACTTGGTTCCCTACGCACAGCGCGTGATGCGCGTGGTGGGAGCGGCGGCACTGTACGCGCAGGTTACACATGTGCACTGAATTTGTTTTCCACTAATCACCCGTTTCTCAAGGTGGCAACATTGCCCCGGGCCATTGTTTTACAGTTAGAAAACTAAAGACAGGGAATAATACAGAAATCCAAGACATTTTATCGGTCGTAACGTCTGGAGAAAAATAGCACAAACACACAATAGCACAAAGATGAGCAAATGTTGACCTCCTGCATTCACATATATCAAATCTATTAAATGGAGTTTCTATTAACTTTGAGTTCACTTTGGGCTTAAGCCTTTCCCAGCCTTACACACGCTTGCACATGTAAATCGTTTTTATTTTAATTTAGTTGTTCTTATTGCCTTTTTGCAATAGATGAATAAAAATGTTTTTGCTTTTATATAATTTAGTTTTAATTATTTCTATTTTGCTATGGAATATTTCTATGTCGAGGTCCCACGGAAGTGGCGTGTGAGGTTCGTCAGTCATATTTGATCACAAATAAGTCATACCACACATTTTTACACGAAGATTACAAAATATGCATATCAATTTGAACTCTATGCATGTTTGATGAAAAACAAACGGTGGATCTTTGAGGAATGCTGTTTATTGAATAACAGTAAAACAAAACCTGTTTTAATACTGCTTTTGGCTTTCTGTCTCTGCCTAGCTGTATACACAGTTCTGTTGATAATGAGTCTACGGGGACAGGTTAAAGTCAATGGAGAACAAGCACTATTTCTCCTCTGCTGCTAATAGCCGGCAGGCTATTGAAAATATGAGAAATTTGATTTGTTTGATCCAAGTACAGTAGCAATTTTTCATAATTAGTGACATGTGACTCATAAAGCTTCACTCATAGATCTCTGTCAGACCATCTGGGTAAGGAAGGAGTATTAGTTGTAATATTAACTTGAGCATATACTGCATGTGCCATATGCATGCTTTGGCTGAGGAATAAGCACATTATCATAATTACTGTAAATGAATGGTGTGTTGCATCTTTACTGAGTTAGTCTAAAGTATTTCACATTGAATAAATCAGCATTAATTCATGAGGCCCTCCGGACAACACTGCACAAGCTGATCCTACCTTTAGTATTCTGTCTACATTCTTCCAATTTATGTTTCTTGTTTAATTCAGGACAGTGTGTTTCGCTGTTCCAGGTTCTAGGCTTACACTGACTTAAAATTCAGAACCACAGCCTGATTAAAACTCAGAGAAGCGATGCCAAACAGTACACTTCAGCCAGCCAACTCAGTTACGGGTGAGGCAGGTCAAAAAAAAGTTCTTTCCTTTTAATCAAAGGACATTGCCATCCTACTTCGTGACTCAAATAGCAGATTGCAATCTTTTTCGCTGCTGCTATACCTCATGACCGCATGCGCTTGCTTGTAAACAGAAAGAAAAGCACTGACCTCGCACTGAACACTTTCAATCACGCTCATCAGAGGATAAACGAGCCCTGTCGGTGTCGGAAGCGCCAGCTCTGGTTCACTGCTGCACTGTGTTATTCTGTTCCCTTTTCCAGGCATTTCCTTTCCCTTTCAATTTAGCAGTAGTATGGATTACACACCACCCCAAATTATTTATTATTCAGCTTCTCACTCACCTGGACCCCATTGAGACCAGGCCACTGTTCGCTTCTGTGTGTGAGGGGACATTGAATTACCCTTAATGAAATAACCTAATCTATACTGATTTGGTTTGAATAGCTGAAGAATGGTGTTCGGTTTCCATATGAGGGCACCACGGCCCTGACTTTGTTTAAATTTAATGGACACAAACTAAAGAGGTTTTGATTATCGATATTGCTGACAACATAGCCGTGATGGAGAAAAGACAAAAACAAAATCTAAAGAATCACTCACAATGGACACGGAGTTATATAGTCAACCAATAGCTGGATATGGATTAACTAAAAAAAGTATTGACAAAATCAGGCAAATCAGAAACACATTTTATTTAGAAAATGGCCATAGTTGATAACTCACACTTGGTTTAATATGAACATTTTGCCACCCTTCAGAAACAATACAGATGTTCCAAAACATCAGGAAAGCATAACACTTATTATCATCATGCAGAGAACAATGAGCAAATCTAGTTTTTACAGTACATTCCGATCAAACACTTTTAGATCAAAGCTCTGGAGAAGGGAACCGGACTCCCCCGAGTACAACTAGTCATTTGTCAAAGTGAGGACAGGATTCAATCCATGTAATTATTTCAAAGCTGACATAAACTAATTAATAAATCATTTAAATGGCAAACCTTTCATGCAGTGAAAGAAAAGGATTCTCACAGCTTGAAGCCGCGTGCACCACAAGGTTCAAAACTCACCATCTGACTCATAGTCAACAGCCACCCATCATATTAGATATCATATTGCCCCCAAGCTAAATCTCCAGTTCACCCCACTAGTTGAAAGATAAACAAATTTGATTTAGTCTCGTAAAAAGTTCAAAGCATTCGGTGTGCTCAGATTCCCCAAACCAGGAGATGAAAACAAGAAAAATGGGAAAATAAATAAACTCAGAATAAGCCTCTTATCTCTAGAGGCTCGCGCGCAATGTTCTCTAAATTTACGCGACCTCAGTTTTCATCCCTTCTTACTCCCCGTGTTTTTCCACTTCACTAAAAGAGCATGTCATTTCATTTTTAAGAGGTTTTTCCATCCATTAGCATTACATCAGTTTAAATGGTAGGGGCACTCGGCGGGTTTGAAGCGCGCGCGAGAAACATTCATTCTGTAAAGGTCTCTAAGTGCGGTGAAGAGTCCATCATTATCACTGCCCGAACTGGTAATTTATTATATGCAATAATAAGCATCATATATGGCACATTAAGTCACAACAACGAGGACGATATGATTAACACCGCGACCTCGCGCTGTGGACGCGCGATCTACAGTTCGAGTGAAATTATGTAACTATCATCAACTCAGTTTCACAGCAAATGGTCGTGTAGAAGACACAAGCGACATTTGGAATATATTTTTTCACATTTATTATATTTATACTATTGTATCGTATTAACCGTTGTTTTGTGATTCTTACTTGTGGTCCCCTTGATGCCACAGCGCCTATTTTTCACATTTTTAAAGGCACCCGTTAAGAATAAAGGCGATATGATAGATTCCTCACCTGCATAGTGTTCTTGTGATGAATCCTCCTCAAGCGCTGAGGAGATGTCTGTTGCTTTTGCCCTCACTACAGGAGCAGCAGCTTCAGCACGCAGATCTGTCAAGTGGAATGTGAGGGAATGCCCAAGCAGCCTCTCTCCTCTCCTTTCCTCTCCTGAGTATGTGTGTGTGTGTGTCTAAAAGAGTGGGCGCCCAGACATATTGGATCAAATGTGTGTCTGTGGGTTTATAAGTCTTTTATTATCTTGGCAGATTAAACAACCTCACATAAACCTCTGCTGCCAGATTAGGATAATAGAGATGCTGCTATGTCGACGCCATATTGCATATAAAACGACCTCTAAAGTTAAAAGAGCTGATTTTTCCACCTTCTGCAGTAACTTAGTTTTCATGTCGATTGATCAGCATGGTATTAGAAACGCCAGTGTCATGGTTTCAATTCTCAGAAGGAACTAAAACTAGCTTTTTTTCTTATGCAGGTGCTTGATTAAAGCCATGCACAATGAAATCAAAATTGACATCTCTTGTTTTTTTTATTTTGTATTTATGTAACATTGCAGTAGGCTGCTTAAAACTATTTATCCAAGCACATGTTTAGGGGAGAGCGGGCACAACCTAACGCATTTTGGTTTTGGCTCAATTAATTAAAAAATAAATAGGTTGGATTAATTTTTTTTTTACACAAACAACATACACGTCTCTGCTACAAATTAACACTTAAAGTATTTTCTAGGACACCATTTTCGTTCAGTTGCACTGAAAGTGACAGAAGTGCAAATGTAACAACTTACCCCATATGCAGGGTTAATTGTAACAGACAGAGGGGTTAGTTGTAACACTTGTGTGTAACACACATAATTCAGTACTATTTTATTTGTATAGTTTGATATTGTTTGTGCATCTGTATAGACAGATATCCATACATCCATCCCTCATCCAATCATCCTTCTATTGTGGATCAATATCATGGATAGAGACAGAAAAGGGCTGCGCAGTTTTGCAATAAATAATAATAAATAAAATTATAAAATATTGTAATTGCAATTAAATTAGATTTGTGTGTGGCAGCTGCATGTACAATTATTATTATTATTATTATTATTATTATTAACAGTCATACTAATACAAATGAGCTTAAAATAAAAATTTAAAGGGTTTATTGCATTAAAAACAGGCCATATATTTAATAAATAAACAAGTTATCATTCATATTACACTAAATTTTAAACATTTTAAATAAATTCCAACATTTGTGAACGTCCAACAAAGTTAAATCTATACTCAAACCTGAAAAGTTGTGTGGCTCTGTTTTCATTTGATTATCATTGTACACTTGGCGGCTTAGTTGTAACACTGTGTTACAACTAACCCTGCTGTGTATTACATATATTAAGCCTAGCTAACAGTCGCTATGAATTGCTGACATGTTTCAAAACGGTGCTATGTTTGAGCCAACAAGACAGTGATTAAGGCAATATAAAGTTTGATTTGGGAACGTATACACCCAACTCAGAAACCGAAAAAAAAAATCTATGATGAAAAAAATTTACTTGCATGGTGTCAAAACACTCTTTGTCCAGTATCTTCACAAAATATAATCAAAACTTTTCGCAAATTCGCGGGAGACCGTCTTCTGGCAGCAAGAGAAAAGAGCGGAAAGACAGCCTGCTTGATCCTGACTGACTATGTAAAACATCCGTGTTACATTTAACCCCACGTTAGGTTGTGCCCCGCGCTCCCCTATTCATTTATTTATTAACTCATGTACCTTAATAATCTTGATTCTTAAATTAAAACATATTATCCTCCCTCTTGCAGTGCCATCTCTTTTTTTCTCTGATGACGTTTTTACTGGCTTGAGGGCGGGGCAACCTATCCATCACATGAGATCACAGCAATAGCAAACCACAATACAATAGTGCAATCAATTCCCAATGTTCAAAAATGGAACCCCGCTCTCTTTTTCTCTAGTTAGACCGGGGATAGGCTATAGACAGTGTAAAGAAATGGACACAGCGACCCCAGACTTCAACGGAGAAAAGTGAAGTGAATTAAGGCCTCATTATGCTTCTGCGTCAGACTGCCACGGCGTAGCTGACGTCATCACTACTACGGCGTCGTGGCCGTTGTATGCTTCTGCGTGAGGTTGTGGTCAGTTGTGGTGCTCCGCGGTGCATTTCACCGCCAGAGCGCTAGGGGTGTGTGGTTCGCGATCTCTTTCGTTCCGTGCGCCGCGAGCGAAAGAGAGAGATGTTGTTGCAGCTGGAGCTAATTGACGTTGAATAACAAGACGACACAAACTTTATCCCCACAGAATCAACACGGTTGTCCAGGGCCCGTTTCACCCATAGACAGTAAAAGAAAGGTTCCACCCGAGCTGCCATAACAATATCTGTTCGGAATGACTTGAAGGATTTTTTTCAGTATCCACATGGAACTGTGGCAGGATAATGTGTCCCGTGGCAGACTTGGTTAGTAGGCTACTGTATTATCAATGATGTAAGTTAAACGCGAACATTGTATTGAAAATAAACAACAAACTGTGTTTCAAAACAAACGTTGATTTATTGATTGATTGTTTATTGTGAGCAAAAGAAAGAAAGGAATAACAGTTATAGACATATATTATCAATGTAATAAAAAAAACACAACAGTTTATTTTAGTTTAATTCTTTATTTACTTTCTTTATAAGAGTATTATAATTATCAGTACGAGAGTGCAAATGTTAAAAAGGAAACCGGAAAAGCTACACTCCTGAAATGATGTATAATCGGACCAATCTAAGCCCTTGCTGTCTGCGTCGCCTCGACGCGTAGTTACAAATTTTTGGAGGTGCACATCGAGGCTACAGCGGAGAGGGGTCGGAGAGGGGTTCGCGTTGATGCAGAGAGGTCTGCGGGGGTACGCCGTGGATTCGAATGCAGAAGCATAAAACAGGCTTTAGAAGTACTCACTTCCTGATGGACGAGCACACTGTGCAGGCTAAAATTGAGCATGCCGACGTAGATGTGACGTTAGCAACCTGTACGTCTTCTGGTAGCTATCCATGAGCTAGCAGCAGAAGCAACTTTTTGACTCTCAATGGGCTTCTCCCTTGACTTTATCTGACGCTATGCCTTCACCCCAGGAGGCAGGAGGCGGCTGCCTGTTGCAGTCAGAGAGCCCGGACTGGCTCAAGCTGAGGCAGACTGCTGTGCATGTGCTCTCAGTCGAAGAGCCCGGACTGGCTCAAGTACCGACTGGTACTTGTGCTCTCGCTGTGAACTACGAACACAGATAGAGTCCGTCTTCTGCAGAGACTTCACCAATGGCAATTTTCCTGAACTAAATCTCTGAAACAGACGAACACACGGACGTTTGTGTTGTGATGTGAACCATCCTATGAACATCCAGGTATCATGCAGTAATTCACCATATCAGAAATAAATACAAATGAGGAGTAATTCACTAATGAGTTTGCCAATGTAACATTTAGGGATGTGCACGAATATTTCGAAATGTAATTATTATTCGAAAAATAAAATACTATTCGAATTTTGAATACGAATTGCTTTGCTGGCCGTAAATGCAGTGAGTCCATGATAAATCCTAAGAACTAACTTGCAGTTATAATTAAATGCACTGGATGGCGCTGTGGAGTGTGTTAACAAGTTGTCTGTAGTTGATCACAATGTTGTCGTCTGCCTCACGAAGTTTGGAATTAACGTTACTTGAAAAGGATCTTACTAAACGGAATTACTTTTGATCAAATGAATTAATTAAAATGTAGCATAAAGTGCTGGCGGCGCCCTGCATGTAACGTTACGTATTATTGTTTTTCTCAACATAAACGTGAAACAATATGAACACGATAATCAATCATTTGCTGACTCATGTGTATGTGTGTACGTTCTGTACGATATCTGACGCAATCTGCTTTATTAGGGTTTTTTTCCGCTCACGCTGCTTGAGCATGCTTTTAATAATGCTTTTTTATATTTTTTTGTTTACACTTAGGCCTAATGTTTAAGGTTTTCAACTAAATGAAAACTTTAACTACTATTGTAAGCTTGTGTATTGCATAATTGTAAGCTTGTCCAGAAATGGTGACAAAAACGCAAAAAAACCCTTAAAAATAATGCCTTTTTCGTTTAACATAATTTAAATAAACGAATATTCGATTTTTATTAGCCCAAATATTCAAATGCAATATTTTTGAAAAATGCCTATCCCTAGTAATGTTAATGGGGTTTGTTGTTGTGGGAAGAAGGAGGCAGGAGGTCTCACAGGTGTCTTTCATTATCACTTATTTCATTATCTCTTACGTCCCACGCCCTCGTCGATCGTCCTGCTCGCCCTCGATCGTCCTGCTCAACACAGCCAACTAACTAGAAATTTTGTGTGAAATGAATTTCAAACTGTGGTGACAACAAATGTTAGCCTTGTCAGACGAGAAGAGTGAGTTCTCTGTTTGCGCTGTTCCGGATTAGTGGGTGTGGCTTGCAGAGCTGTGCAATGTGGTGCATTGTGGGAGTTGTTGTCTTACATAGAAATGCGCCCTCGGTCTTTTCTTGGTCAAAAGGTCACCAAATTCAGAAATTCTTTAACATTTCGACTACATATATGATCCACATTAGAGTTCTCAACGGGCCTGAAAATTATTACCCGACCCAACCTGGCCCGTGGCTTTTGAAGCCCGACCCGATGTAACCCGACACATCTACATGAATTATCCGCCCGAACCCGGCCCGCGGCCCGAATCGGGACGCAGCACGCGTTCTAGTACAGTCTATTGCTGTTGCAGCGTCTATTCATTCCGGTGAAATCACAAAATAAAATGAGCACAAACTTAGAAAGGTTGACTTACTAGTCCATCAACAAGATCGCCAGGTCAGCATCACCGTTGCATCCAGTGCTGCTTTTGAGCTCGCGCCAGTGAGTATAAAGCTCGAACCGAGAGCGGGACTCCTGTCAGGTTTTCTCACGCAGTCAGATTCTCTTTTCCTTTTCCTAGTCTTGCCAGCCACCCGCGATGGACTTTGCACGCAGCAGCCAGACTTTCTTTACGGTGAACAGCAGCGATGATTATAATAATTTGTTTGTTTTTTACTGGGTGGAAAAGAGTTAAGCCCGAGGTCCGAACCCGACCCAGAGTCATTTGCTTATATTTTCGACCCGAACCCGGCCCGACCCGCGGGTCCCGTCGGGGTTTGTCGGGCCGACCCGAACCCGTTGAGAACTCTAATCCACATTCAATAAAGATTGATGTTGAAATGGGTGAAATGCTCTTTTAAGTACCGTACTCAAGTAAATGTACTCTGTTACCGTCCGGCTCATGAGTTATACGTATACTGCTCATTTTTGGCAAGCCATCAAGATAATTTTCTACATCTTGTGCATAATACTCTAGCAATATTTAAAAGGTGCTATTCAGTGACCAACATCTACAAGTGGCAAGACCAGAGGCTTTTCTCAAAATGTAATTTAAATTCCTGAGGAGATTCCTCTGTGCAGTAATGAGTCAGTGAATCAATTTGCACTGCCTCCACTAATAGCATGTCTGGGTGTTTAGGCATGGCTGTGGATCTGCAGTCTGTCTCACACACTCTCTGTGATGTTACCATGCACTCTCTGTCCTCTGGTACATCACATGCTCTGTCAGCCCCTGTGACATCACTTGCACTCTCTCCCAAGGAACAGAGAAGAACATTGCAGTCAGTTCTTGTTTGCAGGTGAAAAAGCAGTATAGCGGAATAGCAGAGGTATATTCAGTATTTTAGATAGAATTATATACACATTCATTTTGATCATGAATTAAATTTTGGCTAGAGAAGTATGTCTAATGTTATATGGGTTATCTAGTTATCCATCCAATCGTCAGAATCACATTCTCAGCAATGTTTTGAGCTGAAATGTATGACTAATCCACAAATGTCACAACCCAGTAATCTCTGTCATAGTCTAACACGCCAGTGTCATATTTTGATGTTACATAAGATGGGAGCTGTATAACACCTTCAGCATCTTTCTAAGACAACCGGAAACATGTACAGTAAATATATCAGACGTCTATAACCAGAACATTGTTATTATAACTTGGCAAATAAGCAAATACGTTGTGGCTTCTGCACCAATTAATCACTTTCTCTCTCTGTCTCAAACACAATCACACACACACACACACACACACACACACACACACACACACACACACACACACACACACACACACACAGATCCAAATTAACTGACAAATAAGGCAAAGAAGAGTGTAAGGAAGTAGCAGTGTGTATATATTAAAAGACTTGGCCTGCAAACACAATTCTGAGTTACACAGGGAACTATAGCTTCAAGGGGACTTTTCATGCAAACTGTGCACTTCAAGGTAAAAACAATATAACCTAAACATGTGAAATTATCAAGGAAGTACATAATGCCCTAAAGTGTAAAGCCTTTTCAGCACTAAACTGACACATTTATATGTAAATTTCTGTTACTGTTGAGCTTGATATGCAGTTAAGGCCTGAGTCAGTACTGTGAACTCTATAATGTGCTGCACCAGTGGTTATAATTTCTTACATTTTCATGATTAGTTCTAACGACTTATTGTAAAGAAGCAGTGCATACTGTGGTTTGAAAAAGCGAAGTATGGAAAATATTACGGTCGAATATGATCAATCCCGACAGCTTTTCCCTTAAGTACTAAATAGCAACATAACAACCACATAACTTTTCTGAATAGCTGTTTATACCTAAACTGCAAAAATCTTCCTGTCTATGAGATCAGCCTGTTCAAAGTCAAAATGATATGGAAAATGATACTTGTTCACTATATTTCAAGTTCTCTTAAGTCATACAATGACTGTTGTGTTCACAAAGTCAGCATTTATAACTGAAAATAATTTATTCCTGTAACGGAAAAGCTGAATTTTTCACCAGCCATTACTCCAGTCTTCAGTATTGTCAATTATGTTATCTGTATTTGTCTTTGTACTTCAGTTATACTTACTGTTTCTGTTCTTTCTATCATCTTTGTAGTTCTTTTGTAGTTTTTCATTAGTTCTCAGATTTTTCCCAGGTGTCTTGTTTGCCATGTTAGCCCTTTTATACACTCTAGAAATGCTGGGTTGTTTTAACCCAACTTTGGGTCAAATATGGACAAACCTAAACATGGATGTGAACCCAAAAATGTAATTAAAAAATGGGTAACACTTTACAATAAGGTTCGTTAGTTAACATTAGTTAACTACATTAGGTAATAGGAACTAATAATGGACAGCACATATACAGTATTTGTTAATCTTTGTTATGTTATTTTCAACATTTACTAATACTTGATTAAAATCTTGTTAACATTAGTTAATGCACCGTGAACTAACATGAACAAACGATGAACGGCTGTATTTTCATGAACTAACATTAACAAAGATGAACAAATGTACTGCTCATGGTTAGTTCATGTTAGTAAATACATTAACTTATGTTAACTAATGAACCTTATTGTAAAGTGTTACCAAAAAATGTAACCTAATGGCTGGGTTTTTCCATATTTGATGCAAAGCAATCTAAAAGCAATTTTTAGATTATATATATACAATGGTTTACCCATCGTGCTTATAGAAGATTGAGAAGAAGAAGATTACTGCTAATGTGGTTTTGGTGAGTCTAGATGGATTATGGTGTTATAGATAAAGGAAATTACAGTGGTAGCAGAGGTGTTGGTACCATAATGAGAATTCAAGCGATAAAATTCATGCAGAATGTCAGATCTGTGAACCAAAAAAAAAAAAAAACTGTCACCATTGTTAGCAAGCCAATTAACCTCAGGTTAAAGAGAGACTATTGTTGCCATAAGTATAGTTTCTTTTGCTAATAAGCAATTTATATTAGTGAGTAAATATAGACAAACATTACTTCTTGTTAGAGCCATGGCCCAAAAAATTGTGCACTAGCACTTTAAACAAAAATGTATGCCCTAGCTAATAAATATGCCTCCAGAAACCAAAGAAACAAATCCATTGGATTAGTGTAGAGTTTTACATCTGCTTGACAAACTCCTTTTAACTTTAAATCTACATCCACCAAACTCAGCACAGAGCTTCATTCTGTTCTCACTCTGGTTATTTGATTTTTCTAGTAGATCAGACGTACAGTTTTCTTGTTGTGAAAGATCAAACATCATATAGACGATTTCTGATTATTGATGATTTCTGAGTGTAATTTCTCAAGTCCATCTGTTTTATCCAACTCTTAATGTCTTAAGTCTTAGGCTATACCTTCAAATCTTTAAAGGGGAAAACTGTTTCAGCACTTTGTCAGTGAACATCAAGGTTTGTCTTGACAAACATTTCTTGTCTAGTTCACCATGTAACAGGATTCATAAATCTGTAAAATAATCCATTTAGCTATGAGGTACTGTACGGCATGCTAGCCTGCAGCTTGGTCTGTCCTAAGCCATGACATCTCACTGCCCTTTACGCTGTGTTTAATGAGTCTGCTGTACTGACTGAATGAGCATTAGTTTTCTCCCTCACTCTCCATGCTCTCTTTCTACTGTGTGAATGAACATTGCCAATTAAACTTTTTCTCTGGGCAGCCTTACTACCTCAGGCGCTGGGAGCACAATTCTCATGGTGATCCGCATGGTAACAAGTTGAAACCAGAATTTCTAAAAATATCCTGTTATAACAATGATTATAGTGTTAATTTTGTGGATACTTCCTTCCTAAAAGAACAGATTAATAGAGACAGTTCACCCAAAATGTGAAATTCTGTCATTAAATAACATTTATTTACCATTATGTTGGTGGGAACCTGAATTATTTTTTTCCTCGAAACCCAGAAACATAAATCCCACATTTTATAAAAATATCCTGGCACTCTTTTCTGTATAATGCATTTATTTTGCTTAAAACATATGTAAAAGCCATTTTGTCTTTATTTAAACCTTGTTATGCAAGTGTGTGTCCAGTAGGGGTCTATCTTTTGGTAATTAGTAACTGAATATAGGTAGGAAGAAGTGTTACTGTTAACCTTACGGAGGGCAGAGTTCCACAGAAGGAGACGGAAGGAAAGAGCCAGGAAAAGGGCAGCATTCTTGGCCAACCCATTTAAGTTGACCAAACAGCTCCTCAGCCAAAAGAGGGCTGGCCGCCTCATCTGCTCCAAGGATGCCATAAACGACCACCTCAAGGCCACCTATAGTGACTCCATCAGAGAACAAACGCAGGGACCATGCAATGTGCTGATAACACAACCAGAGCCTGCATCAAACTTCGACCTAAAGGAGCCCCGCCAAAGGGAAGTGGAGGAAGTGGTGAAGAGAGCAAGATTGAGCTCAGCACCAGGCCCAAGTGGAGTGCCCTACAAGGTGTACAAGAACTGCCCAAAGCTATTACATCGGCTTTGGAGGGCTCTGAAGGTGATCTGGAGGAGAGGGGAGATCGCCCAGCCATGGAGGTATGCAGAAGGAGTGTGCATACCAAAAGAAGAGAAGTCTGAGACACAACCAGTTCTGGGTCATCTCATTGCTCAGTGTGGAGAGCAACATCTTAGCATCATGGCCAAGAGGCTCTCCAACTTCCTGTTGATAAGAAGGGAGGAATACCAGGAGTTCCTGGTTGTCTGGAACACACGGGCGTAGTAACCCAGCTTGTCAGGGAAGCAAGACAAGGCAGAGGGGTTCTGGTTGTACTGTGGCTGGACCTCAATACCCCACAAGCTGGTGGAGGTTGCACTGGAGAAGCACCATGTACCACAGAAGGTGAAAGATCTCATCCTGGACTATTACAGTAAGTTTAGCTTGAGAGTTTCCACTGGCCAGCTAACATCTGACTGGCACCAGCTGGAGGTGGGGATAATCACTGGGTGTACCATCTCAGTGACCCTCTTTGCACTAGCAATGAACATGCTGGTCACGAGAGCTGAACGAGCAAGTCCCCCTCAGCAAGGCAACCTCCCATAAGAGCATTCATGGACGACCTCACATGTGACGACAACGGCGGTACCAGGAGCTGGGTGGATCCTCCAGGGGTTGGAGAGACTCTTGTCATGGGCACCCATGAGCTTCGAACCTACATAGACCAGGTGTATGGTCCTAAGAAAGGGGAAGGTTACAGACAAATTCCATTTCTGACTGGGAGAACACCAGATCCCATCAGTTACTGAGAGACCAGCGAAGAGCCTTGGAAAGGTCTTCAACAGCAGCCAGAATTACAGAGACTCCATCAAGGCAGCTGGTGCTGACCTTGATGGATGGCTGAGAACAGTGGATAAGTCTGGGCTCCCTGGAAGATTCAAGGCCTGGGTCTACCAGCATGGAATCCTCCCAAGAATCCTCTGACCTCTGCTTAACTGATGAGGTCCCCATGACAGTGGTGGAAGGTTTTGAGCAGAAGGTGAGCAGCTATCTACGCAGATGGCTGGGCCTGCCGCGTAGCCTGAGTAACATCGGGCTATATGGGAACACCAACAAGCTGAGGCTCCCTTTTAGCTCAGTCAGGGAGGAGTTCATTGTCGCACAGACACAGGAACACCTGCAGTACTCTGGATCCAGAGATACCAAAGTGTCCGGCGCAGGGATCGTTGTGAGGACAGGGAGGAAGTGGAGGGCAGCCAAGGCAGTCCAGCAGGCAGAGGCACGAGCACAAGGCCATCCTTGGAACAGTGGCGCAAGGCAGAGCCGGACTCGGTAGTGTAACAGCAACCTGATATGACTCTGCTAATGGAGAGGAGAGGCAGAGACTGGTACAGGAGGAGGTGCGAGCTTCAGTCAAGGAAGAGTGGACCAGCAGAGCAGTGGCCATGCGGCAGCAAGGTGCCTGGATGAAGTGGGAGCAGGCGATGGAGTGGAGCGTCACCTGGAAGGATATCTGGAAGTGGAACCCAAAGTAGGAACATTAGAACACATCCTGAGCAGCTGCTCCAAGGCGCTGGGTGAGGGTCGGTATCAATGGAGGTATGACCAGGGGCCTCATGTATAAAACTTTCCGTCGACTTCATCCTTAAAGTGTTGCGGTGCGCACCATCAAGGGCAGAATTTCCTAATTATCGCACAAAAGTTTTCAGATTTATAAAACTCGTTCGTACGCCAGAACCTGCGCAGAATTCACTTATGTCGATCCCAGGTGGCGGGAGAATAGTGACGCACGTGCGTCTCCTCCCAAAATAACCATATATGGAGATTACAACAGCCTCCTTTTCGATGTTGCATCATCCTCATCTCCATGTCGTTTGCATATGATTATTCATCCACGTGATTTTCCAGAGTTTAACGAATTACAAGACGGTTAGGAAAATATGGAATGCGGATGTGCCGTCACATTATTACAAACATATTTTTTCAGTCAGCCTATAATTGCCTTGTTTTCGAATGAATAAATCCAAATAGTGTTAAAATATCACTTCAGAGAAAAGTTTTTCTCAATCTTTTCCACTGGCCAAATAGTATCTTTTAATTGATTTATATTTTAATGGAAACAGATAGGACATTGGTAATGTGTGTTATTTGCACGAAACAATTTCATTCAGACAATCTGCTATTATCAAGAGCAATTATCTCTGGTTAAGACATTAAACACCAGCATGCCAGACGAAAAGTGTTCAGAAGCAGTTACATCCACAACAAATAGGTCTATTTCTATTGCAGGATATATTGTTTTTTTTAAACTTCTCAGGTAATGATTTCATGTAGTTCAAGATGTTTCACTCCATTAAATGAGAGTGGCATATTTCATTGTAAGTGCTTATATCAGAAGTAAAACAGTTTAAATCATTCTTTTATTTATTTAAACTGTTATTAGAGACATGCAAGCCATTACAGATGTGCATAGCTCAGCTCCACACGAGACCAGCACGCGTGCTGGCAGCAAAGTTCATTTGAGAAGGGATGGATGTTTGCTTCAAGTGATGGTAGGTTTCTGAAATTATATTGAATTCTGTTTCTGTAGATGTATAATTTTCTCTGGGTTCTCTGTCTAATGGTGAGGCAAAAAAGACATTTGACTCCAGCTCACCATCGGTGTTACGCTAAAACACACTCTTCTAAAAGAGTGCGTGCCCGCAGCGTGCAAGAGGCATCCTTCCGGTCCCGCACTTACTTACGCCAAGTTCATTTTTCTGCAGGTCCTACGAATATGATGAAAAATGCGTGACGCATATTTCTATGCCCATTTTGTGCGTACGCAACGATTTATACTGTCTCAGGCCCCAGTTGTCCTCAAATCCATCGCTGAGGCAATCAGCAAGGGGATCAAGGACAGCCGATACACCCAAGCTTCAGCCAAGACAATTCACTTCATCAAAGAAGGTCAAAAGCCAGAGAAAACATCCCAAAAATGCTCTGTAGGTTTGCTTCCATGGCCCCGGGACTGGGTGGTGACAGTTGACCTGGAAAGGCAGCTGAAAATTCCATCACACGTGCACCCAGTCCGAAATTGAGACCTGACATCCTCTTGGTCTCTGACGGCCACCAAACAGATGATATTCTTGAGGCTGACTGTGCCCTGGGAGGAGAGGATGGAGGAAGCTCAAGAGAGAAAGAGAAATACCAAGAGCTGGTGGAAGATTGTGAGAAGGAACGGATGGATGACCAGGTGTATGCTAGTCAAGGTGGGCAGTAGGGGATTTGCTCATTACTCACCTGAGCAAGGCCTATGGTATGCTGGGTATTCAAGGTGCTAATCAAAGAAGAGACAGAAGGACAGTACAGTGCCCAGGCCAGTGTTGCACGCATCCACTTCCACCACGAAGGGCAGCTTGGGATTGCAGATGGTGCAGAGATCGAGCAGATGTGAAGTGTTGTTTCAGCTGATTAAAGGCGCGGAAGGCTGGCTCATTCCAGGGAAGACGTGATGTACCCTTTCACCAGTGATGTCAGAGGTTTTTCCAGAGCGCTGAAGTTCTGGATGAAGCGGCAGTAGAGAGTTGGCAAACCCAGGAGGAAGCATTGTAGCTCCTTCAGAGTGATGGGTCGTGGCCACTCGAGAACAGCTTCGGACTGCCTTCGTCCATGGCGACGCCCTCAGGACTGAATGGCGTACCCAAGAACATAGTAGAGGTCAGATGGAAGTCCCAGAACAGTGTTGCGTGTAAAATGTGTTTATCCCAGGTACATTGGAATATATTTCAGCATGTCTTATGCATATAGCATCAAGGACTTTATATTTTTTTTCAAATGCCAAAAGTTTGTGTAGCTCACCGATTTTTCTCAAGCCAGCGATCTTCATAGTAACATTAGCCTATTGGCTACTGTTTTGCATAATGGATATGCTAATTCAATTCAATGTTTGCTTGGTAGATAATAGCCATGTTGTCAATATTATAATATCAAGCTACATGATGAATTTGTAAATTTGAAAAAAATAAAAGAGATTTGCACAGGTTATACCTGAGGCAAGACACTTCACCAGAAAAATAAGCAACAAACATGAATTGGGTGTTGGGCAACATAGATAGTGCTATATTTGACTATGTCCTTTATATTCACAAGTTCAAGTATTCACAAATATCCTTATTATTTATTGCAAGAATGTAGCCCCTACCATCTCCAAATACTGATATTCTCAGCGCCCTCAAAAGAAAGCAATGCAGTCTACAATGGATGCGGTGCGGGCTACAGTCTACACAACACATTATAGGGTTGTGTACCTGCTGGCACTCAGATTCTTCAGAAACATATTTTAATGGTTCTAGGATCTCTTGTATCATGGAAACTCGTGTGCATTTTGACTTAGAACATATTAGGACTCTGGCTTCTCCCGAGTACCACTCGGTACCATTTAGAAAGAGAGATATTGTCATGATTCTGTACTGTATGTTAAATGTTTCTTAAATCGTTGTTTGAGAATCAGAAACATCCAATGATTGCTGACTTACTTTGCGCAACTGCAGCATGACTTGAGCGCACAAAACGTTTTTGGCCACGCAAATGCAGCAGGACCCAGGTCAGATGTAATGTGGGGCCTCTCATCAAACTATATGTCTGAAATATATGCCTTGTGCATTCCATAATTCAGTTTGCAACTACAGACTTTTCACAGACTTTTTACAGACTTGTATGCAGATAATTCAACTTGCAGAATTTATGTGCAGTAATGTTATGTGAAAGGGTACTAACTGACTGTAATTGAGTCTAGTCATAATTAATAAATTTACCTTTACACCACTGTGGCCTTTTTCCGTTCTCATGTCATGATTCCATGGTATATTTGGGTTACTGTTTGGTGGTGCGTGTCAATTTTGTTGTTTAATATTTTACCACCAAATCTTACCTATTCTTGAAGTATCTTTATGTCTCATTTTGAGACCCAACCTTAGGTTCTGTTGTCTGGTCTGGACTTAGACTAAAACCGTACTTGGTCTAGATTTTAAAGCTTTGGATCAACCCTCTGGTCTAGAATCTTGACATATTGGTACTAAAGTCTAAAAGCTAGAACTAAACTTCAATGGTCTAAAATTCTAAAAACTTGGACTAAAGTGAGCTGGTGTCAACAACACTGGTCACATTACCAACATCAAATTGACTGACCAGCCATATATTTTGGCACTTAGCATGGTTTTACTGCTGCTTCATCCATGACAACATCAAGATTAAAAAGAAACACTAATTGAGCTCTAGTGGAACTGAGGAAGTGTTTTGTAGTTCTTTTTGTGCTCCGGTTCCTGCCCACCCCGAGTTACAAAGTGCTAGTAAAAGCGATACAGCAGTTTAGGCTATGGCAGACGTGCATTCAACCTATTGTAAGTCGATGTACTATCTCAAGGGATTTGGAAAAATATTATAAAGGTTGAAGAACATGCATGTCTTAATGCATCTTTTGAATAAATGTTTTGAACAGTTGTGTATTCTCTAAAAATCTCATGTCTTCATAAATTGATGTTGTTCTTACAGTGTATTTTTCAGAATTAAGAATAGCAAGAAAGTCTTTAGGAAGTCAATGAATTCATACATGTGTTCTCTTTATTGTGATAGTTCCATTGGTCAATAGCCAGATGGCAAGGCTATCTGGCAAGGAGTGTGTAATGGGACCTTCACAAATACTGGAAAAATATTCTATTGTTCATCCAGCCTGTTACAGTGTTAAGAAGGTTTATTCCTAATTTTCATAATGATTGTATTATGAAGGAAAAGTAAATGATAATCAGAAGAGCAGCTCTCTTGTTGCTAATGGTAAATGATTTTTGTCCCTATTAAATGATATATAACTAATGTAAATTCAGTCAAACTTCCCTCAATTTCAATGTAAGCCCAGGTGCTCATTTCATTGATATAATTTGTTTTAGGGAGAGCTGCACCAACATCTAAATTTAGATGCATTTAAAAATGCAGATTTTTTTTCCAAGTCACGATTTGCATTCCTCACACTTGGTGGCTGATTTGTTTTCTCTCTGCAGACATAATTGTTCCAAACAAATAGAAGCTTTCATGAATGATTTTATTCAGTTTGCAAACCATCAATGTAGACCACCGTCAACTTTTTCGCTACGTGCCAGCACCAAAGAAGGTTGAGGATGGAGTAAATCTCTATAGCTAAACAAAGTTGTATAATGAAGAAAAAGAGAGGCTGGGGCGAAGTGAAACAGAGATGAGGAGGAGAGGGCTAAATTTGTTGTCTTGGAGACTGTTGCTAAGTAGCAATATCGGGGACTAGCATAGTTACAGTGTGAGCTAAAATGGAGACATACTTTTGAGATTGTGCTTTAAAAACATTATACATTTAAGAATGAGTGACGTGACGGGTGTCCTTGCACACTTTTGAGGAAATGCGTAGCTCATGTGCACTCATGAGAGTCGTGCAGCTCATGTTCTAGACTTGAAATGACCAAAATTCTGTCCTTTAGCCCAAGCAGTGTAGAGACCCTTGGAGAATGGGAACATTAATTATGGTGAGGAAGAGAACCAAGTGAGCAAGACTGAATTAATCAACAATACACACAATTAGCTCAAAGGACTTTTAAAACTGTGAATTAATTTGAAATCAGAGAGGCTAAATTTGCTTTAATTATCCAATGGTGGATTAGATTGCTAAAATTGTAATAAACTACATAATGTTGTGTGCTTCAAGCGAGTAACCGTCATCCCACTTCCACCCAAAGACCATCCCCAGGCTGATAAGTCATTTATGGCACACCTGGGTGGGGATATTTCTTAATAAAAAATAAGACACTGATGACTAACTTAGACATGTGAGCCTGACCTGCAAACCACTGTGTGGTTCCAAGAATAAATGTACTTTTTAGTTTTTTTTTTTGTGCTGTATAAAATGTGTCTATTATACTGCTATGCTATGTTTTGTGAAAGGGCCCCCCCTGCTGGTTATAGGATTTCACAATACAGGATCTTTTTTTTATTTATTTATTTTTATTATGCAGAAACGAATCCAAATCAAGACGATAACATACACAATATTCAACAAAAACAGAGGGTTACATTCCCATAAATTTAAATAACATTAAACAAGCTTAAATGATCGACAATATTGCAGTCTTACATGCAGTCAGTTTTTAGAGTTCTTCAATGAATTTAAATACATATGATTATCTTTCTTAAAATAAAAAAAGAAGGAGTTTCTTTAAAAATTTACACTTGTGAAAATAAAATTCGGGCAATACAGGATTTACACACTTTTTATGCTTGCAATGTTCAGTCATGCATCTTTCAGAAACTGTCACACATTATAACAGTAGCTCAACGATACTGGTACAATACTTGCATATGCAATGTATTTACTGCTTATTAGCCCTGAAAAAGATATGTCACTTTGCATAAAAGCGTCTGCTAAATGACTAAATGTTAAATTAAATGTAAATGTTTTTATTAGCCGATTCAATATGTTTAATCGTCTTAAAACATTTTTAGCATTTTCCTAATTTGGCATAAAAATCATCATTATTCTGTTTAGTGTTATTTTTAAAGAGTGGTCAGTGTATTCTTAGAGCACCAATAATCCCATTCTGTCAGCGGTGTGGATTCATGTCTTTTTCCTGTCTTTCTTGTATTTTGTATTTTCCCCATTGATTTATATTTGGTTCAGACCTGTTCCAGTTTTCCGCGCTCCTTATTTGCGTTCATGTATTCCACCTGTTTTCTTAGTTGAGTTGCCCAGCCGTGTCTTGTTTCATTGGGCGGTTATTTTGTATTTTGGGGCGGGGGGATGACTGATTTTTTCTTTGCATGATTGTGTTTATGGGGTGCAATAACATGTATTCGTGGTTTTTCCTTTTATTTAAAGGTCTTATTTTTTTCATAGACTTCACCTTTATTGCATTGGGCATTGGACAATCCCCCCACATTTCGAAATCTGCAGTTTTGCCCCCCCACACTATTTTCCAATGTAGGGTTTTGTTTTACATTGCCTGCCTATCTCTGCCAATTTTGGAGTCTCCCAATTAATCCATTCTGCAACTTCTAAATACATAATTCAATTTTGAAAGACGGCCGGGCCCTCTTCAGCTGCGTATGTCGTCAGTTGACCATGATGCGATTCAGGCAGCCGCGCGCCCGGCTCGCGAGGCATGCGCATATTCAAGTGAGTCACGTGGACAAACGTACCCATCGATGATGTACCTGGGAGTATCTGTAGCTGCACGGGATGTGGAGGCGCGCGAAAGTTCCAAGAAATGTACAAAAGTGCCCTGGCCTTGAATGACAAGGTAAAGGGAATAAGAGCTAAACCAAAATTAAATAACCAAGGGCTCTGCAGTTGAAGTATTTCTCTAGGAGATGTTTTTGAGCATTTCTCAGACACCGGATTATCAGCAAACTGCCAAGAGAACTACTACTGGCTACTCAAAATAAACTAGCAATCTATAGAGGGAATGCACGTGACATCACCTCCGGGCCGGAGTGCTGCAGTTTCTCACAGTGAGTGGCGAAAAGACTGAGCGGCTGTATATGTGTTCAGCGTGAATGCCGCGAAAAACAAACACAACACATATAAAGTGGAAAAGAGCTTTGCGATTGACTGTACAACTAGATTTGACAAAAAAAAAAAATCGGAGGTATACTATTTTTACAGACTGCGATAGAAAGAGGAGCAAATGGATCACTGCAATTCACAGAAACAACTGGACTCCAGTCGGAGGTGATTTGCATTCATTTGTCAATATGCTTCGAATATTACGCTGTAAAACCATACCCATACATGTTGTATTGTTATATATATATATTAACAACTACATCAATTAAATATGTATACATCATCCATATTCTGCATTATTGGATGTGTTTTTTAATAAACACTGACTAAAAAAAAACAATAAAGTTTTATGGCTGGGCGAATATGATGATATATAGGCTATAAATAACACTGATAATGCAGTATCACCCAGATTTAAACCTATATTTGTATTTATATAAAACGTTCACAGGCAAATTTGCTTTATGTTTAGGTCTATATTGCTTCTATTTCCCCAGTTTAGAAATCAGGCAAACATAAATGTCAGGCAACACGATCCTGGCTGCATGTCAATAATATCACGATCTTTGTTGTAAGGAACACTACATTGAGTCCAACATTTAATTTAAATTGATAAAATTGTTAGTTTTAGTCACATTTTCGCAGTTTCCCCTATTAAATCCAGTCATGCAGCAGATCTTTTGCCACTCGGTCAGGCTGAGGGGGTTGTTCCGCGGGGAAAGTCACGTGAATGCATTCCCTCTACTCAGTTAGCATATTTGTGTTTGATCTGTGTGAAAACTTGGACCCCCCTATCATTTAATGCCCCCCAGGTTCAGAATTGCTCTTACGCCCCTGCTTATCTCAGTCGCACTCTCCTCTGTCCTTGAAGGAGTGGTTGACTTCCTGAGTCTATGAAACCACTCCCTCAGAAACGGACAGTGGGCTAGGGATTGGTTAGTTTGGCCCGGTGTCGTGATTGGCTAAACTGCCACTCACGTGTACGGAAGGTTCACGCCCTTTGAAACGTGACGGCGAAGCGTGCACGTCATCGAGCTCAAAATTCAGATTTAAATATGTGTTGAACTGCAGTATCAGTTTGAGGCAAAATGAGACAGAGAAGCCGCAATGAAGAGAGTCAGAACAGAACCTCCACCACACACGGCTCTTAATAAACGTTTCTGAATGATAATTTGCTACATTTTTTAACTTTATACACGTGTTTTACCAATAGCATCTGACTGGCAACAATAGCAACTGACTGGCTACTAATGTTATACTCAAACAGCACTGGCAAGTTTACGTTCTTGATCAAATCGAAAATAACGTCATAAAACATATACACGAAAAATACATTTACAACATTATTACTTATACAAAATTCATGCATAACTAGTAGCCTATAGTGGCAATAAAGCCAGCGCTGGCATTTGAAAAAAATAAAACACAAGGCTACGTCTAGAATTATACATGCAAATAAATTTAAAATGATGAAGTCTTAGCCTCTACAAGCTTGTGGCCCAACAACTGCTGCCTCTGGTTTTAAAGTTGGAACTGCTTCATGTTTTAGTAACAGTTTCTTGTTTGAATCCGGTGTTCGATTCGATGGAGATTCTGGAAGCTGTCTCCGTAAAATGCACAGCACAGAGCTAGAGCTAAATTACGATCGACACTTTCAGGAACATAATCGAACATAAATTGTATCCATTGTTGACGAAGTACAGCATCCGTGGGAAGCTCAAATCCAGAAGACCTGACAGCTGCAATGAATAACACACTCGACGAGCTGGAGCTGCTGATATATGCATTATATATTTTTTTGCATTTTGGAGGAGGGTTGATGCAAATGTATGGGTTAGTAGGGGTGTAACGATACAAACTGACGGTTCGATTTTCCCACGGTTTTGATGTACTCGGTTCGGTTCAATTAGGTTCAGTTTAGAAAGCTAAAATGGCTTTTATTTATTTATTTATTTATTTATTTTAAGTGGTTTAATGAAAAAAATGGTCTTTGTCTTTAATTTAATTAAATTTCAATTAAACATTTCACAAGGATTAAAAAAAAATCTGCTAATGCTGTAAACTATATAGGGAGCCGCACATTACTATAATATTAAAGGTTGTAGCCTAGACTTTTAAAGTAAATTCAGATGCTATTTATTTTTTAGATATAATAATCAACACACAACACATTGTATGAAAACATGTAAACTGAACATAAGGCAAGTTTTTACATTAACTTGTGTTTTTACTCTAATAATTTACACAGTTGTCATTTTCATGAAAGATATTTTAAACATACATACATTAAATAATCAAGATATCATTACAGGTTAAGTAAAATATAATGGGTAACATAGTGCATTTATTTAGTGCAAGAGTTAATTTATAGGAAGTTATGGACACTGAATGACAGCTGCTGAGGTAAATATAATGCAAATGACAAGCCATGCTGTTTTATTGACGTCTTTCCGCTGCTGAAACACTGATTGAGCGATTACACGAGTTATGATGCCTTTCAGTAAGTACACTAATATCTTTCAACATAGCTTCAGGTGTCCTTTCTGTAACTGAGGAAGAGACTGATCGCGTTTACTCGCGCGCGCGCTGCCGCTCGAGATGACGAGCCTAGTATGCCTAGAGCGATCAGTCACGTCACATCAAAGAGCGCCAAAACGCCATTTATTGTTTGAATTTCGCGATCAAATAGACAGAATTTGAAAGATTACACCTTGCTTATTATCGAAAGTAACAAAACACGGAGCTTGTTATTTGGTGTTAATGGTGGTTAGGCTACAAAACTGAATTCATTGTGTACTGTCCACAAAAGACATGAGGTCCATTGAGCCGGGCTGGGCGGGGCCGGGGTAGCAGGGGGCGGGGCGTGTTCGGTACGCAATGTCAGTATCACGGTTTTTCGGTTTGAAAATCTTTACACCCCTATGGGTTAGTGACGTCTAAAACCCAGCTGTAGTTCCCAATTGAGTCATTTTTGTAGGCAATTTTACTTCCTGATTTTTAAAAGACGATATCTCTGCTTACACTAAACTTTCAGTGCTGCAACTTTGCAGATACTGTTCATGCACCAACAGCAACATTACACACTATTTAAAATGAAAAAAGTGAAGTCGCTGTAAACCCGCCCTTTAAATTCTCTGTATTCTGGAAAATTACTTAATTTCACAAATCTGCCCAGCTGAGTGATTAACCCAACTTGTGAATTATTAGGAATAAATCAACTTCTTTTTCCTCTTATATTAAGCTCTCTTTTTCCACAGATAAAAGAAAAAAAAAATTAGTTGCACTTAAGCAACACGATCACATCACAATAAAACAAACAATGAACCACTAACTAAAATGGAAAAATTGGTAATGTAACTCTGTTGTTGAGTTCACTTCAGAAACTGTAATGCACTTTTTCAGTTCATGCAATGAATGCAATAAAGTTCAGTTTGTGTGCAATAAAGCTGTGCACTTCCCTGTCTTTATAATACAGCTCAGAGTGTTCAATGGAAAAAAAAAACCTCAGATCCAATCCAGTTGAAAAAAACTGAGAAAAGGATAATCCGATCCAAATAACAATCACTCCAATTACTCTGTCAATGTGTTACCTGGTGATGCGACAGGTCCCCCTGGTTACCGAAAGGAGATGATTGGCTCGCCATCTTAGTTTTCTCGTCATGCACGTCTTTTCCACGTGTGTGCTCATGCACGCAAACACACTCCAAGGGAAAGTCTTTATCCGTTTTTTTTTTCTGGAACATAAAGGGTCATAAACATCCATAAATACAAATAACTCACAGAAAAAAATATCAAAGCATAATATTACCACCCTGCTTCTCTAAGCAACACAAAATGGCGTGAAACGGCATTTTGTCCTCCTCACAACATCTTTTCATACAATACATTTTAAACAATATCCACAGCATAGCTACATTCAATTTTTGTTGATATAAACTTAAACATCAAATATTTATAGTATTTTCATGTAACTGATTATAACTCTATAAAAACAGCATACAATCAAACAAGCCAAACTCACCAAACAATCGTTATTCACTCAATGCATTCCCTTTAGGTTGCTGACTAGTCAAGTATCAGTGTCTAATGTTATCCTCTTTTTTGTGTTAACATCAACTTTACTGAAGTTAAACTCAAAATGAATCTGCTTGCGATCTCTCCGCTTCACCGCCACTTTTCAGGTGCTGCGCTCGTTGTCTTTTGACTTCCGGTTTGTATTTCCACAGAGATCTTTCATAGGTATGAATGAACTACTCGTAAATAATTTCCCGGTCGACATTTGTTAAGACATCTGCTTTATGCTTATGATAAACATTACAATGCGCTGCTGATAACTTTTGTTACCTCTACAATAAGTAAATCCACTTCACCAGCTAATTACTCCTCGACAGCGATGCCATAGAAATATACAGAGCGAACCGCGAAACCGGAAGTTCAAAGACAATATTCTTAAGATGACGGGCCCACGTTTCTCAGGTCTGCTGTACAAAATGGTGCGCGCAGCTGCTGCACGCGCTCGGTGTGACTTTCTTAAAGGGGAACCGTCAACATAAATCCTTAATTTATTTTTAATGATCTCTTATATTTAAATGCTCAACTTATTTAACTTAACTATATACAATCAACGTCGCTTTCAGTAACCCTTTACCTGCTACAAAATTGTGAATTTTAGTACCCACAAGTTTATGCACATAAGGGTTAGGGTTAGTGTTAACCCAGTCTACTGCTGGGTTACATGTGCAGAGCAGAGGCGAAGCCTAATCAAAGAGAAGAGAATCAAATCAGCCATAGCAGGACACATACATTAACATAAGGCTCAGGCCGTAACACTTCCCCCTGAAGACAGAAACAGTTCTTTTCCACTCCTCTCCCTCTCATCATACTGAGAAAAAGTGAAAGAAATGTTTCTGAATGCTAACGATTGAGAACACACAAAAAAACGAAATAAACCTAAACCCGTGACAATGCATCAGCCACTACATTCTGAGCTCCTTTTTATAACGGATCTCTAAGTTATAGGGTTGTACCATTAATGCCCATCACATCAGACACTGTTTATGGTTATCACTGGTGTAGGAACTGGGGGGGACGGGTCCCCCTTAATATTGAAAAAATGCAGCATGTGTCCCACCCAAAAAATTGCATGTAACCTACCACAGGAACAAAAACTGTACCGTACATTTGGAACTTTTATTTTTAAAGCGCGACAAAGAAGAGATACGGTTTTGCCAGCAAGTCAAACCCCAGAGTGATACGTTAGGTTAAACCCTTAAACCCTTATTTTTGTTATTTATAGCAGTTTGAACTCTTCTCCACTTTATTATATCACACATCAGATCAAAAAACACGACCGTACCAAGTGCGTACGACCCATCTACGGCAAGCCCAGAGGGAAAAATACATTACGCATACAAACGAGTGCTAGTAGGCTACATCATTACAGGTATTACAGTAACAGACTTTGTTGGATTATGTCATTTACAATCCAAAAAAGTCTGTTACGATAATAATAAAAATGATTTTGAGGACAGTCACACTGTATTGAGACAAGAAAATTAACGGATTATGGTCCGTGTAAACAATGACAGGAAATGTACTAGCCCCCACCTAAAGATCAAAATGTTGTAGTGCCAGCAGAAGCGCTAAAGTTTCCTTCTCAATTGTAGAGTAGTTGAATTGATGATAATTGAACTTAGCCGAGAAGTATGAGACTGGATGAGGTATTCTGTCAGCACCCTCCTGTAGAAGAACAGCTCCTGCTCCCACAGCACTGGCATCTACCTCCAACTGGAATGAAGAGAACACGTCCGGCACAGACAACACCGGAGCACTGCACAAAAGAGACTTTGCAGACAAAAAGGCCTGTTGGCACTCATTAGTCCAATCAAAATCAACTTTAGGACTACATAATCAAGTTAAGGGAGCTACTACACTCAAGAAGTTCCTACAAAAGCACCGGTAGTACCCTACCATTCCCAGGAATCTACGCAGCTCTCGCCTTGTAGTAGGTACTGGATATTCCAATACAACAGACCTTTTTGTTTTTACAACAGACATACATTAACATAAGGCTCAGGCCGTAACAGTCACATACCTTTTCACTGCTAGATGGATTCTTATTCTCTGAATAGACTTCTAGTCATGTTGATGTTTGGACCATTTTTCCCTCAAAAACGATTTCAAGGACTGCAACACTTTTTCCTGTGAATGTAAATGATAAAAGTTATGTTTGAGTTCAACATATTTCTGTATATAAGTAAATATATATATTAAAAAAATCTTTTACCTAGGTAATCTTTAATCAAAATCTGAAAAGTTACTTCCGGTCTGAAATGGTTTCTTTTTCTGATGACGTAGGTTTCACAGCTTGGGGAAACGCTTAACCACTCCCCTCAAACTGTTAGTTTGCTATGAGCGAGAGATGGAGAGGAGGAGCGCTAGAGTAAAACCCTGCCCTCTGTTCAATATTCCGTTTCACTTGGAAATACGTCACAGCACTGGAGAAAAATAGTTTGCAACTTCCGGTTCACAAGGACTTTAAAGACTGTGAAAATCCCAACCTATGATAATTTAGTTATTGTTGTCCTCGGTTTCTAATAACTGTGGAAGACCTATCCTGTGAATACTTACATGAGTGATGTGGAACGTCTGGCTAATGAAACTGTTGATTTGTGTTCCTGTGAATAAACTCCCACATCTGGATTCATACCTGCTATGGTTTTGTGATTGTGGGTCCACATAATATTAACGACCAGTGTGAGGACCCTTTGCGACTTTGCCACCTGAATGAACTAGGATAATAAGAGTAAAGAGTTAAATAGAACAATCAAATGTGTCGCTAAACTACTATTTAAATGATCAATTACCAATTTGAATTCTAACCTTAATTTGAGGTTGTGATAAAATGGAGTCAGATAAAAGTTGAATTGGAATTAAATTACTTTGCCACAATGAAAAGACAAAAACATGCAACAAACCTTATCCACCCGCTTATCGGAAACGTCGTTAGGCCGATTGGGCAGGCCTTACAGCATGTGACTCTCACAGTGCAATATGGGTATTCTCTTGCCATTGAGCGTACATCGGTTGTACACTCGTTATTGTGGCGCATTGTAGTATTAAATGAGTGTCCCCATAGCCCAACTCATTCTCATCCCAAGACGTCATCTAACTGACGCTTTTGACCATACGTCAACATCCAACGTTTTAGTGTACCCTTTATCAGTTAGATGACACCCTAGGATCGTCATCTAACTGACGCTTAGCCTTACACGTCGTAAGTAGGTTTAGGTCCGGAGGTAGGGTTAGGATTAGATAGGGTACCCTAAAACACAGATGTTGAAAGTTATGGTCTGGCAAAGCTTCAATAGACAGAATCATTTCCAAAGTGGGCGTCAACAACAGACGCAGCTCAAATGCCTCTGGGCACTATTGGATAGACCTAAAACCAATCAGAGCGATGAAGGAGATGAAGTATGTAGAGCGACGTTCGTCTGTTATAGAGCAAACACTGATTAGCTACTTGCTCTACATTTATTTGAAAATTAACAGCAAGGCAACTAGAAGTGAATGAGACCTACATGCTCAGGCAGATTTGGCTTGAAGTCGTACATCCTCGGACGCGTAGGATGAGAGCGCGGTTTCAAAAAAATCTGTGCACACAGCCAAGGGAAATGGGGTCTTGCCGACTTGCGCACTGAACGCGTAATTTTTGACGTGTCAAGTATAAACAAGGCTTTACTCCGTGTCAGTGCGCTCTCTGATCGGTAAAGAGGTACAGACCTCTCCCGAATCATCTCCAGCAGTAGCAGCCTCCGAAGCACCACTAACTCCACCTCCGTTTCCACTGTAAGCATCGTGAACATTCTCTATGATAATATATTTTTGTGAAAAAAATAATATTTTTATAACATGGTTTGGCGGTTATAGAGTTCTAAGGACGGTGTTCAACTATAACCGTCACACCCCTAGTTCCACTGTGCCATCCATCTTTGTAAATGTACAAAATCCATAGACAGTAAAAGAAATGGACCCAGCGACCCCATTGATTTCAATGGAGAACATTGAAGCTCATTAAAAGCTGATAGACAGGCATACTGTGCAAGCTCAAACTGAGCCTGTCACGTGAGCAACCTGTAGGCTACGCCTTCTAGTAGCTGTGCCGAGTGAAATCTGAATAATTCCCTTCCGAATCTCACAGAGACGGAGAGACTCTTACGATCTCAACGATCTTTATTACTCTCTATGGGCTTTTCCCTAGACTTTATCTGGACTTTATGCCACCACGTCCCCCCAATTACTCCCCCCCCCCAAGCTTCTCCTCCTGTCTATACAGTAATTTTTCTATTGTGCGACAGAGAGTCGTGTTTCTTTAATAAATAATGGACAAATTAAGTCTATGCGGAGGCCTCAGATGTAAAGTTATTCACTGTCAAAGTGATGCCAAAATGAATGGGAGTCAATGGAATGCTAACAGCAGGTGAAGTTCTGCTACAATGGCGGCTCCCGCGAGGCTTCATCTTCTGGCTGATGGATTACCCCCTTGACAAAATCTGTTTCACCATCACTC
Organism: Hybognathus amarus; assembly: GCA_030378365.1. Lineage (NCBI taxonomy): Eukaryota > Metazoa > Chordata > Actinopteri > Cypriniformes > Leuciscidae > Hybognathus > Hybognathus amarus. Next base: position 410,786 of record JAQIUQ010007295.1, on the reverse strand, counting down.
GCTGTGCTGTCGTTATTGTGTAAAGCCCACCCAACGTTTTTGATTGGTGCCGTGATTTCGACGGATTAGAAATGGGCTTGATTGAGCTCTTTGCCAGACTAACTTGCAGAGCAAATCTAAATTTGCTGGAAGTCATCTTGGTTTTCCCAGACTAGTGTCCCACAATACAAGTGCCCTATTTGAAGGAATAGGTGGCGATTTTGGACTCACCCTTAGTTTTTGTCTGGCCATTGACATAGTAAGGGATACTACCTTGCTCATTGCGTGTGGACTTATCTTCCTTGTGATCATGAATGGATAATTTTTCCGAATTAACTTCTAGTTAATTTGATGTTTGATTCTGAACTGTCAGTGAATAAATTCCTGAATTTAATTTTTGCCTCATTTTTGGCTAACTAGACTGTTGCAAAAGCCTTGTTGATTTGTGTTCCTGAATAAACTCCCACACCTTAATTCATACCTGATCTCCTCCAGTACCATTAAACTGAGGTCCATTTAGCAGTTTTCTGAGGAGTCCTGGCCCCAGCCTCCTGGTTGAGAACCACTGCTATAGAGCCTTTGCAGTATAGGCCTGTATAAGCCTCCACTTACATCCACTGATATCAGATCTGCTAAGTCGATCTCTCTTTTGAAACCCCATTTAAATAGACTTGCATTTATCAACATAGAATCTGTCTTTTTATTGTATTTTATTTACCAACTGATATTGTATTGCCTTTTTTTGTATTGAAATTTCACAGGATTCACAGTAGTTCTAAATAGCAAAGATGCATCTGCCTCTCTCTTTCAGTTCCACATCTAGAGTCTGTCACTCTTGTTGTAGGTCCTGGACTCTTGGCACAGGTTGTGCTGAATCATGGGATATGGAACAAAGCGTGGCTGGGTGAAAACTGACAACTAATGAAATAACTTTGTGGGGTATCAAAAGAAAAGGGAGGGTAGGATGGCGAGGGGTTAGGATGTTTGGCTGGCACTTCTTCAGCCCTCCCAGTGCCAGCGGGTCAGCCTATTAGGACCTGCCTATGAGCGTGTTCTGGAGAGAGATATGTTTTGGCAGTGTTTCCGCCCTGAGCTTCCGATATATATTGAGCCTCTGTTGCCTCCACACAGCGTCTGACACACCCCGAAGCTGGTAAGACATACATATTATTGCTTGCTTTATTATTGTTATTGTGTTATTTTTATCTCCACCGTTTTATCTACTTAAGCATGGAATATAACTCAGCTCTGTCATTCATGCAGACTGTTATGCTTTTGCAATATTCAGTCTACACTATATTTACACTATATATCTACACTCTCGACACTAATAATAATTGATTGCTTCCTACTCTATTCCTAATTTGATTTCTGAACAAAGCTCATCACACCCATCCTGGTTCACTATGGCAACTGATCACCAGCACCCTACAACCAAGCAAAAACAACCAGTTGCCAGTGCCTTCAAGGTACAAACACATCATCATCAGACACAGAGTACCTGTAGTCTATGTTATCCGCTATTCCTACTTATCTTACTTTATACTTTCTTCCTTCAAAGTTGGTGATCTACGAACAGGAAAACTTTCAAGGACGCTGCCATGAGCTGACTGGGCCCTGTAACAACCTCCAGGAGGCGGACGTGGAGAAAGTGGGCTCAATCCTGGTGCTGTGTGGACCGTGAGTTTGTGTGGGAGAAGAAAAACAGCTGAATGCAAATGCAATATTGCATTAAATTCAATTATCAAGAAGTTAATATTTAGTAACTGATGTTTTAAACAAAGAAACAAGATATAAGTTCAGTTTGAATGGTTATTTTGTTCTGCTACCAAGGTAAATGATTCAAACAAAGCGACAGCTTCAGGCTTTACTTGGTACCATGCAACACATTGACTAGAACTAAATATGTTGACCGAAGCAACAGCTGAAATATTCCACTTCGGTTTTTCAATTTCATTAGAGAAACGGTCCTGGTCCTGGATTTAAGAGAAAACACTGCAGTTGGGCCGAAATTGGGCTTGACAGAAATACTTTTATTGAAAACCACTTATATTCTAACAATGATAAAATTCTTTAGATAATATGCCAGGTGGATTTTGTGAGGGAGGAGCTCTAGTAGCAGATTGGCAACCTGTTTTATTGTAAAAAAAATTAACAAAATAATGTCATTTATGGAAGAATTTTCAATATCTTGAAATGTTAAGTTTAGATTACATACTGTAAATAGTTTTATTTTCGAAAAAGTAAAAAAAAAAAGATAATAAAGGATTACCAACCCCTCCAAAGGACGTCAGTCTTAAGGTAAGATCATTTATTTATGAAAACAGACTGATTATGATTACTACTAAACAATGATTTTATAGTTGTATAATGTTTAATTGTGACAGTAAATATAGTTTAGGTGTAAGAGTTGCATATTTTGAGTTGTGGTATTGGGATTTGTTTAAACCGTCATTGGAACCATTTTGATTGGCTAATGGGCTGGTTTTGTTACACATATCTGGTAACCCTGTCCCAGACATCATGAAACAAATGTCCCAGTGCTGTTAAATTAGCACTGGGGCATTTTAAAATAACTGAGCGAGAAATCTTAACAAAGAAGTTTACTTTTACTTTGTTCAAGGTGGGTGGGATATGAGCAGCCCGGCTGTAAGGGGGAACAGTATGTGTTTGAGAAGGGTGAGTATCCTCGCTGGGACGCCTGGACCAACAGCAGACGCAGTGACTGCATCGTCGCCTTCCGCCCCATTAAAGTGGTAAATAATAACTAGCTGCAGGGTTATGAAATGTCATTGTCCTAAATACAAGTCAACATTTTGCGCACTTATTCTTCATCATAAGTAGATTACACATTTTAGAATAACACATTTTAGAAGGTCATTGTAAAACTTACAATACAAATTTAAATTGTAAATTGAATTGTACTAAAATACAATAAATTGTGTGACTAAACATTTTTAACAAGTCAAAGCTAAGTAACATTTTAGGTTCTACATGTCCTTGAGGTACATGTTAAAAGAGTCGCAGCCTATATGAAGTAGTTTTGGAAATAATTTACAAGACTTATTTCAAAGCGTTTATGCATACACGTTTAGATCAAATGATTTTAAACCCCACAATTTTATCATTTCAGTCAAGCATGTCCAAATGTGAATATTAATTTATCCAAAGGGGTCCTTTCAATATACTTTTCTACACTTTATATGTCCCCACAGGACAGCCAGGAACACACGATCGTACTCTACGAGAACCCAAACTTTGCCGGGAAGAAGATTGAGATCGTAGATGATGACGTTCCCAGCTTCCACGCTCATGGATACCATGAGAAAGTCTCTTCAGTTCGTGTGCAGAGTGGCACGTGAGTAAAACTTAAAAATAATACATTACTCTCACATCAAGGACAGTTTCTGATAGTTTCCATGTCCTCCTGTGTAATACCAGTTTTGCTTCACTTCCTTTTTTATCTCCATTACAGCTGGGTGGGCTATCAGTACCCAGGATACAGAGGCTACCAGTATTTGTTTGAGAAAGGAGAGTTTAAGGAGTGTTCTGAGTTTGGGGCCCTGCTTCCTCAGATCCAATCCGTGAGGCGCATTCGTGACATGCAATATCACCCAAGAGGGGCATTTCAAACCTCTAACTAAGTTCCCAGCAATAGTTCCCCCAAGCTTCTGAAACACCCCCTCCTTTACCCACTCTTCACTTTTGAATGCTTATCTTTGACCTTTTCAATTGTGTCAGTGATTCCATTTGCTACTGCTGAGAAATAAATAAGTGATTTTGCGTTATGAATGTTTCTGAGCTTTTATTTTGTCATTTACTGTTTTGTAAATGGATTGGACCTTTTGTTTGATTGGATTTATAAATAATTTATTAAATTCAGTCTCTTTTAAAACACACTATTTCAAATGTATTTCTAATTCTATTTACAAAGTACTAAATATTGTCAAAAGGGGACTTGTTTTGGCATCCTTGCACAAATATGTATCTTGAAAACACTTTAGCTTCTGCCTCAGAGAAAATGTTTAAATGGAATATGACTAAGACATCACATTATTGTAGAAAAAAATATGAATTAAAAAGTCATACACCACAGTCATATTGCACGCCTTCAGTTTTGTGGCCACCTAATATTTGTGAAATTTAAATTGCTTTGAATTTGAATATAATTTGATTTAGTTTAAAATGTGTGTTCCTGTTGTGTAATATTATTACAATTTTAAATAACTATTTACTATTTAATCCTGTGATGCAAAGCTGTTTGTTTCAGCATAATCACTGCTGTTTTCGCTCAAGAATCTGCTGCTCAAGAAACATTACTTATGTATTTCAGTGTTGGAAACAGTAGTGCCATTTACAGTACTATTTTTGTGGGTTTATTATATGAATAGAAATCTCTAAAGAACACTTTTTTGAAACCAAAATATTTTGTAACTTTATAAATTACTTTACTTTCACTTTTGAGAAATGTATCCTTGCTAAAAGTTTTTCTTAAAACTTTTAAATGGTTGTGTACATTTCAAGACCAAACATCTGCAATATTTTCCCCAAAAAAGAATGTGCATGTGCTAATTGCTAATAATGGCTAATTTTCATCGGTTGTCCCTTTTTGAGTTTGATGTTAAGGACATGCACAAACACCACAAAATAAAAAAAATAAAAAAAATACCAGGCGTCTTGCTGTGGCTTCAACAGAAATAAGACACACATTTACATAAATCAACACTACAAATGCTACAAATAATCTGAAAAAAGACTGTTTAGTATCTATTGACTGGTTAATTGACCACCAAGGTCATTTTATTTAGTTTGTGATGAAATTATTTATTTAGTTTGAGAGAAGATTTACAGATTAAAATGACAGATTTTCATATTCAGAAGAACCTGACTTGTGAACAGCTGGACTGGGATAAACAGTCTATGGCAAAAACACATTGATTATTACTTATCTGACTTTTGAATGCAACTCTTTTGCATGTGTAATTGTATATATTTCTCTTACTGTGAGTGTGTTGTACAGGTCAGATGATCTGGTCTTGAGCTCAAGAGATGTATATGTGCCTTCACTGGGATCAGTTCTAGGATTGTTCTACAGGGAAACAGAAAAAAGGACCATCACCATAATAAATTTAGAAGAAAAATGAATGTAAAAGATTATAAATTGTAACCATGATAATCAAAAGTGTAATCACTCCACAGTGTTTCTTCTCACATGAAATCCTGTAAAATCTTGAGTGTGGTAATATATATATATATATATATATATATATATATATATATATATATATATATATATATATATATATATTCTACATGTACATAGAAGCTGTAATTGATTCTGTGGTTCTTTGGCCATCTCACCTCATCCTCGTGTATTGCAGATCTACAGTTTATCTTTTTCTTCTGACTGTTAAAAAACAAATGTAAAACTACCATTTCATGTTTCATTTATTAATCAAATGCACTTCTGCATTAAGTGAAAGCTAATTATACACTCTCTGTTGATCATTTAATATTTACATTTTATACAATACGATGACAATGATGATGATGAATGTTACACATGCCACTGTGATCCCCAACCAGATGAGCCAACCAGCAGCACGGCCAACTGAAAGAGGTAGAATATCCAAAAACAATCCAAAAACATAGCAAAAACAACAACTTTATTCAGCATTGTATTCTCTTCCGGTTCTGTTGTCATTGCTAATTCACGATTCCAATGACGCTGCTGACGTGTTTTCTTGTGCGCACGATTCAGGACATCCGCGACATGCACACTTACGAACCATTTAAAAAAAATGTTGCAATACCAAAATACAAACAATGTAGAAAAGCTTGAATACAGCGCGCGTCTCCATCAGACTGTAAACGAAGCTCGGGCGCATAAGATAACACGTCAGCAGCGTCATTGGAATCGTGAACGAGCAATGACAACAGAACCGGAAGAGAATACAATGCTGAATAAAGTCGTTGTTTTTGCTATGTTTGGACCAAAAAGTATTTTCGATGCTTCAAAAAATTCGAAATAACCCACTCATGTCACATGGGCTACTTTGATGATGTCTGTATTGCCTTTATGGACAAGGACAGTATAAGGTACATACATTTTCAATGGAGGAACAGAAAGCTTGCCGACTAAATCTAACATATCTTAAACTGTGTTCCGAAGATGAACGGAGGTCTCACGGGCTTGGAACGACATGAGGGTGAGTCATTAATGACAATTTTCATTTTTGGGTGAACTAACCTTTTAAGACCGCAGTTTGAGTCAACGGCTGGAATTGATATGGCCCTGTGTCCACAGACAATTCACCCTCCTCCACTTCAGGTGAAGGTGGGGGAGAAGTGCTCGACTTCAAATGACCGCTCTGCTGCAAACCCAGCAAACAATTTTAGGTTCTGGGAACAATAGTTTTTGGTTCCCAGAACGTTCCCTATTGGTTCCCCAGGAGTTCCCTATAGGTTCCCCAAGTTTTCTTAACGTAAATAGAAAGTTCCCTTAAGGGGAACGTTCTGGAACGTTCCTTTTAGGAGAACCTAAAAAATAACCTACAGGAAAGGTTCCCAGAACGTTCTCCTTAGGTTATAAAATTAAACCTAAAAATAACCTACAGGGAACGTTCCCAGAACATTCTCCTTAGGTTATAAAATTAAACCTAAAAATAACCTACAGGGAACGTTCCCAAAATGTTCTTATTTGGTTCCCAAAAAAATAACCAAATAGGAACCATACGGGAACGTTAGGGGAACATGTGTTTGCTGGGAAGCTACTTGAGTCACTCCAGTCACTCTCCATTTTAGGTCCGTTTACACGATGGGAAAATGCAGATATTTCTCTGCGTGTTGCCCTCTCATTTACACGAAACTGCCGTTTTTATCACTGAAAACAATTATTTCTAAAAACTCCGGCCAACGTGGAGATTTCTGAAAACGAAATCTCTTTTTGTATTGCCGTGTGAACTGGGAGAAACAGCGTTTTAGGTTCTCTCTTGTCGATTCCAGGATTCTGATTGGCTTGCATGGCTTTATCCTTAACCCCTACACTGCCGCCAATAGGTTTGGCATAGTTATGATGGCGCTCGACGGCGTATTTATGCGGGTGTGTAAACGTTGTTATTTTTGAAAACGGAGAGGGGAAAATATTTGTTTTGCTAAATACCCGGCTTTGTGTAAACGTGGCCTTAGAGTCTGACAGCAGCTGTCACTGCGGGTCACAGGTGACACCCCTCGCTCAGCCCCGCCTTCGGCTCATCCTCACCCTCTATCTCCGCTGGGGTCTGCCTATTTTTTCAGCATTTTTCAAATATTGCCAGTGGGTGGAGTCAGGCTCTGACCAGGGGTTTACCCTTTAAATCTAAAAACTGAGAATGAGTGTGTTAACAAAGGCTTCACCTGTGACAGTTACAGCATCTGATCTCTGAGATCCATGTTGATTGTGAGCCTGACAGTAGAAGCGTCCACTCTGTAGTGCAATGAAACTCTGTCGATCCAACAGCTGAGGTTTCATTCTCCTTAAACCAGCTGAAGTTCAGAGCAGGAGGGTTTGAGTCACTGATGCACTTCAGAGTCACTGAATCTCCCTCCACGATTACACCAGATCCACTTATCAACACCGAGACGCTCTTTGGAGGGTCTAAAAGGGACACAAATTAAAACCTCAAATCATCTCATTCAAACTCAATTTCTAGTTTTTAAAGACTTAGTGAATCTGTACTTACACGTGGCATTGAGGTGAACATCAGGAGAGATGTGTGTGTGTCCGTCTACAGCACAGCTATATCTGCCTGAATCATCTCTTCTGACTGACTGCAGCAGGAGTTCATTGTTACCGTCTCTTCTCTCAGTTAATGGCTGTGAGTTTCTGTACCAGATGAATGTTGCTCTGTCAGTCAGAGCGCAGCTGCTTTTACATGTCAGACTGACTGAATCTCCCTCGGTCACTCTCTCAGGAGACTCCACCTGAAGATCTGAACGCAACCAGTGTTGGTCAAGTTACTTGGAAATAGTAATTAGTTACTGATTACTTCTCCAAGAAAGTAATCCAGTTACTTTACTGATTACTTATTTTCAAAAGTAATTAGTTACTTTACTAGTTACTTTGCTAAGTTACTTTTCAAAAACATGATGCATGACCTGAATACGCTAAAGCAAACATAGACCTTTCAGCCTAATTCTATTCTTTCTGCATATTCCATCATCTAAAATGTAATCAAATGAAACAATCTTTTTTTAAACTTGTTTTATTAGTTTCAATATTTTAACTTTATGCAAATTGCATCAAGCAAAAATTAAATGAAATGCAACAGTCTCAAACTAGAAGAAAATTGTTGAACATTTAAACCTATTTTCTGCTCATGTCATTCCACCATATTTTAATTAAAGGAAGTCCATCTTCCAGCATATAAAATAAATATATTTTGTAAAATCCTTCATTTGAATAGATGTAAAAATACAGCAATAAAATCATTTGAAATGAAAGTCACTCCTGACTGTCTGTATTACAAATTATTAACACTTGCGTCTTTTAACAGTAAAGTGCAGAGATGAGTAAAAATTAGTTGATCAAAACAGAAAATGCAGTTGCATGCCACATTTTGGCTATTAGTTTTTATTTTCTTTCGGAGTGAAACGTCTCCGGTTACTATCGTAACCTCGGTTCCCTGAGAGGCGGGAACGAGACATTACGCATGACGTAATGTCGAAGTGACCGCCTTGAAAGGGAACAGCAAGCATGCAGCCGCAGCGGTCATGTCACATGGGGGTTCAAGGTTTTTCAGTAAGTTTCACATTCCTGTACCGGCTTGCTGCGTTAATTAACCGTCTCGTGACATGCTTGCTCAGATTTAAAGGCACACTGTGGAACTCTTCAACCTTTATAATATTTAACCAAAACCAATTGAGAAGGTACATCGACTTTCAATAGGTTCAATGACATGTCTACCGTAGCCTGAAGGTGTCTGTATCGCTTTTACTAGCACTTTGTAACTTCGGGTTTCAGGTAGGAACCCGAGCACAAAAAGAACTAAAAAATTCGACCTCTTTCCGGCATGCGTCACTTCCCCACCACCCCAAACTTCCTCAGATTCTGACGTTAGTGCTTAACTCGCGTTTGATTGCCGTCTGTATGTTTTCGTCATGGCTGAACAACAGCTACAAGCAAGAAGGCAACGGTTTTCTCAGAGGAAACTAAAAAAGAAAAGGGGAGAGTGACAAATTAAAAGCCAGGACGAGGATTAACACATTGGTCTAGCTTTCGCTTCGCTCGCTGGCGTGAGCTAAACGAGGAGAAGGGTGCTCGAACCGATGCGGACGCTTGCCTCAACACATATGCCGTTTCCAAGGTAACCCAGATAAATTCATAAGCAGTGTAGTGTTTTCTGGTATTCCGGCCTGCAGCCGATGGTGTTATGAGTGTAATAAAATGCCCACAGCCCAGTGTTCATTTCTACACACAAACACAGCCCGCATCAGTACAGGGCTCAAACTAATAAAATCGCCTCATGTCAAATGTAACGTTACATTAAATATAGTGAACGTGCCCATGACTCAGTAGTACCCACAGACACTAATGTTACACACCACATGTCCCACGGTTTCAGTAAAAATAAACCAACACACATACAGTCAGCTCAGACCGACGATGTTTTCAGTGCAGTGAATGCGCCCGCTGTCCCACGTCCACATTCACTCACAGACATGATAAGCTCCACGGGGTTCACCCCGCTCTCTCTCTCTCAGCAGACTGCTATAAGGGAATCGAGCGCGGCAACTAAACAAAATCGCAGTTATCTAACGCAGTAACGCAGCCTGTTTACGGGAAAGTAACGGTAATCTAATTACTGTTTTTTTCAATTGTAATCCCTTACTTTACTCGTTACTTGAAAAAAGTAATCAGATTACAGTAACGCGTTACTTCTAACACGTTACTGCCCATCAGTGAACACAACACACACATTATATCTACAGTGCTGCTGTCACACACTGATTATTAGTCAACGTAATGCACAGAAGAAGAGATAAACCTCATCAAAGTCACCTGTGACAGTAAGAGTCACTCCAAATCCACTGGCTACAAACTCCTGAAATTTTACATTCACAAGGAAACAAGGAAAGGAAACAACAGTAGAAGGAAACAAATGCAGAAGGAAACAAAATCTATGAGTCAAACAGGACCATACGCCTTCATTAAAAGTTGTTTTTCTTCACAAAACCTACACTTTTTCATGACAAATTCGTACGAATTCGATGAATGATTAAAAAGTGGCTAATTCGTACGCCCTCACTCGTATGAATTTGTACGATTTGTCTAGACCCACGTGATGGTTAGGTTTAGGGGCGGGGTAAGTTTTTTAATCATTCATCGAATTCGATACGATTTGGTTGTGAGATCGGGTTGCACAAAACCTGTAAGAAGAATTAGTTATGTTAAAACTACAGACATCAGACAGAAGGGGATGAAATGCAGGAAGCAGAACATTGAACACTATGAAAAACGTCATGCTGTAAATGTTAGCAGCTTTAGCAGTTCACATTATGTCAGCATAAACCTGAATAATACAATTTTGTTTGAAAGCAACAAATAAATCATAGAAATGTCCCCATGTTATACTAGATATTTTACAAATGTTATTTTTCCTGGGGCTAGCAGCAGTGCTAACTTATCCATGTTAACTAGCAAAAACCTTTCACTCTAGTTAGTAATTAACTCGTATATCATTCACAGAAGAGACTGACCTGGAATCAGGAGCAGAAACACCAGAGCTAGAGTTATCAGTGACATCACCACAGCAAACATTAACTGTAACAACAGCAGTGTAGATTATAACAGTGCAAAAATGATTGAAAATACTTTCAAATCTTTACTGTATTAGATTTCAACGGTTGAAACTCATTTAAAGCCAACGTTAGGAAAACGTGAGCTCCGGATGTTCAGAGGTTATTATGAAAGAAAATGTTTCTCCCTTCAATATTCTTGAAGATTCATTATTTAGACAATATCAATGACTGAACAAGAGTAACTCTTACCGTTTTGTAGTTTCAGCCGCTGTAAACACACCCCAGGAGTGTGAAGTGCAAATGCAAGAATGTGCAAAAATGCTTTTTAAATTCTACTTAAGCAACCGGCCCCACGTTGAGACAGCAACAACTCATATGAAACCACTTGCAAGAAGAAAAAGATAAAACACTCTCAAAATATTGCTTAAAAAAAACATCCAAATGCATGACTACAGATCTTACAAATATGAAATAAATCTTTTAGTGTGAAAGGACACTTCCTGTTACCATCATTAGATGGTGTTTTACAGCTTCATGTCAAGTGGTTTTCTTTCTTTAAGAAAAGTAGACAGTGTTTGCAAAATAAGATCAAACTGTGTGTTTTTATGCATGTTCAAGCTCCTTGAGGCAGGAACATTCAATTGCCTTCCCTTAAAGAAGAATCAGGAAACAATATGATGAACAAACTCACGGTTGCATGATTAGTTTCGAGTTGACAAAACCAAACCAATCCAACCAGGCTTTTTTCAGGCCTCTGTCAACTCAGGCTTTGTTCTTGAGTTTAAAAACTGTTTTTCGCGTATAAATGCCACGAGAAATGACATTCGTGACATAGATACTAACTTTCATGAGATCAGGCTGTTATATCCCATCAGCATGTAGTCACAGGGGATATGTTAGATGGGGGTTCAGGGTTTTTTTAGTAAGTTTCACATTCCTGTACCGGCTTGCTACGTTAGTTTACCACGTGAGACTGTCTCGTGACATGCCTGCTCAGATACAAGGTTTGTAGCAGTCTTTGTCTCACATGCACGCTCGCTCCAGATTCCGGGAGATTTTAACTAATTGACGGTATAAGTAGTCAATCACAAATGTGGCTCAACAGCCATATTGAAACCACAGTGACCTGTTTTTTGTTTTATTTCTTCCAACTCCATTGGAAGACTATTCCACTCATATGTTCCTCAAAAAGCCAAAGATAGCTGACCAAATTTAGTTTTTTTAGTAGTACTTTACAATCACCCCTAATACAGCTTGTGTATACCGTCCTGTTATCTGATCAATATAATCCTTAAAACAGGGGCAGCAAGCCCATTTAGATTCATAAAAACAAGTATCAAATCAGTATATTAAGACAAAAACAAAAAAACAAAAAAACTTAACAAAGTGCTTGTTAAGTTGGCAAAAAAAAAAAAATCTGGAGGACAAACATTTGGTAAATCATGTACATACTAAACAACAATGGACCCAAAATAGAACCTTGTGGAACTCCTTTTCAGAATGTGCTGTTTAGTACTTATAAAACAAATGAAGTCTTATTCTGCATGACCATATTTTACAACTTCTATTCCTTAATCCTACCCGATACATAAACTTAACAACTACCTTACTAACTATGAAAAAGTATTTACATTGTAAAAATATATTGTTGGTGTTGGTTTAACTTTAAAAAGTAAGTTACATCGTCGCCATGACTAGTTCATTTTAAAAAAACGTTAATACAATGAAGGAAATTGGTTTAATAAACAGAAATTAGACCCCGATCTAAAGTGCGACTGAAAATGAAGTGCATGGAAACATGGAAATTGAACTTTAAAAATCTCATGAACACATTAACTATTGTGATTAAAGTTGTCTGCCAAAAATAGATGTTAATAGATGAGCTTGTCTCAGCGACTGAGTGCCTGTTATTTTTACAAGTTCTGAAAGAACAATTTTAAGAAAAAGAAGGGGGGGGGGATAAATCAATTTATAGTAAATTTTATTAAGAATTTACAGTATTGGACACTGGCATTACAACAGTGCAATGAACATTTTTACAGTCAAATAAAATAAAAAGGACAAATTACCCTTAAACAGACTATAACAACAGTAGGCGGACAGAAAAAGAAGCTGATATTAGAAAAAAAAAAAAAGAACCGTAGGACACATTACTCACATACCACCAGCATACCAACATCACAACATAGACATCAACGAAGACTCATGCGATACAAAAGTGACTATTGGCCAGAAACGCAGTTCATTAACAGGTGGAAAGTGCTTGTTAAGTGGCAAAATGACCCAGCATTTGTTTTGTTTTTTTCTTTTAAAAATACGGAAACAACTAGTGTGCAATGTAATCTGAACAATGTTTACAGTACTTTGACATTTCAAACTTCCCTTAAGCGAACTAGTAAACTAAAAAAAAACAAAAAAAAAAACTTAAGATGTGAGTGAGGGACACAAATAAAACATGTTCCCTTTGTATTTATTCATTATTACATTGTTAGGGAAGAAGAAAAAAAAAACGAAATTTATGCTGATTGTGCAATTTCCTACCATGATTTTTGGCCCATCATTAAAGCAAGTAAAGTATTGGGATACAAATACCAAAAATAAAGTGAAAGAAAGGGAATGATTGATTGTACATGCGCAATTTTTTTCCAATGAAATTATGGATTTAACTGAAAAGATGATGGAACGGTGAAACTAAACACATTATCCATATACGGCAACACATGCACGACTGTTGCATGTGAAAACGCCAACACAAAATATGGGTTATTGGGGGTAAAAACGTGTACAAACAAATGAACTAATTTCATTTGGTGGCCCATCCAATCAGGTTCCCACACACACATCAACACGCATACGGTTCAGAGAGCCGCAGTTCTTCTTAAATGAAGAATTTCGACTCCTTTTTGATCATTTACCATTTCCTCGTTCAAACTGACATTAATACAATTATAACTTTCTGTGATTACATGAACATGTGTCATAACTAAATACACTTTCTATACAGCTCAGCAATGATTTGTTGACTAATAAAGTTTAGAAATAAAATCATGACGTCTATAGAAATGCTTGTGCAACTGATACCTATAATCATCGAGTGAATGAAAAAAAAAAGCATGAAAACTGTGCTAATATGAACATAAAGGGTAAAAATAAACCAGCATCATACTCCAGTTATATGAAGCACTTCAGGTTACTTGTAGGTGCGTGTGGTACCACAGTTCCACTATAAACGATGATCTCTCGCTCACTAGAGGTTAAAGTGGCTCTATGCAAAAATAATTCTCTCTCACATGACGAAGAGCTGCAGAGGAACTCGACAACACATTCATGGACACACGCTTCATACACAGATCTCTGCTTCGACCTTTATGTCAGCCAGAAATCTTTTAGAAAGGCACCATGCACATGTACACGACTCAGGCTGGAGAGGAAGGCGAGAAAAAACAACCTAACAGAATGATGTCGTAGTCAGCAGCAGCAGCAGAATTCCCGTCAACTCCAGGTCAAAGGTTAAGGCTTCTGTCATGAGTTTACAGCTACAGATACTGCAGTTATAAGGCATCCTGAGATGGGGGGCACACATACATAAAGTGAACATACATTATAATGAGGGATGTACTAAATACTTTAGGACCCCCTCGAAAACGAGATGTTGCATCTCAAGGGGTTTATCCTAATCAAATAAATGTATATCTATGTCAAAAGTGCAAATCAAAATGTATTTGAAAAAAAAGCATCACTTTTCCTCCAGTGTAAGTAGTACCACAACTGAATTATGATCTGACTGCTTTTTAATAGAAACACAACAATAATGCTTTAGTAACCCACCGATGTGTCATGCAAATGCCTTCTACTATGTACTTTTATGGGGTCAAAAGTCATAAACAGCTAAACTTTATGCAAAACACCAAAAAAGTTAGAAAGACCACATTTTTTATGGTTATCAGTGAAGTTCTGGGCCCTGAGTTCTTAAAGAGACAGTTCACCCTAAAAATAATCATGAACATATTTTGAAAAATGTTGGTACACGCACTTACACTCACGTCAAAATATCTTCTTTTATTTCCACAGAAGAAAATGATCATACATGAGGGTGCGTAAAATGATGACAGAATTTTTATTTTTGGCTGAACTATCCCTTTAAGTGAATGTAATAAATAAATTAATAAATATAAAAACCAAAAAAGACAGAACTGAATCAGTATGAATGTATTGTATGTAATAATCATGCAGCGAAAACTGTCACTAATTTAAGTTATTTAGATTTATTTAGGTATTTTCATATTGGAACACTAAATGTTGGTCTAAAACAAAGCACTTACAGCAAATATTGTTCTGCTATTTGGTCTTTATTTTATCTATTGCTTAACCCTTAATCACTCTTAAAAAAGGACAACATTTAAGGTCTTTGGGGTCATTTTGACCCCAGACTTTTTAAGAGTGATTGCATATGGAAATATATTTTTTTATATGGAAAACTATATATCATTTTTTAAATTCACTTCTCAACTAATCATTTATGCTGTTTTTTTGGGGGGATTTTTTTTAAGTTTTCTACCTATTTACTGCACAAATACATAACTAGGCCATAAATTGGTACATGAAAAATGATTTTTTTAAAGAAGAAAAAAAAACACTTAAATTATGATGATAATTAAATCTAAACAGTTTTTGGACATTGCTCTATGTGTTAGGGATAGAATACTACCATCTGGTGGTTAGTTGAAAAACAGTTTTTCTTATAGTTATGGAATTAAAGTGCAATGACCAAATCTATCCAATAGGGGTCCATAGAGACTCATTCATTTTCACTTCATTTTTCTTGATGCTTCAAATTCTCCTCACAACTTGATATTTATGATATATATGTATTTTGTAAATTGCACAAAATATTTTTGTCAAAATTAGAGTTTGGTGTTGTTGTCTGATAGATTTTGAATTATTTGTCTTTGCAAATTATTATACATACATTTGCATAAACATTACAAGTCAGCACTATGACATGACTGTAATCACACACTATCCATTTCAGAAATTGGATAGTGAGATTTTAAAAGAGATT
This sequence comes from Hybognathus amarus, assembly GCA_030378365.1. Classification (NCBI taxonomy): domain Eukaryota; kingdom Metazoa; phylum Chordata; class Actinopteri; order Cypriniformes; family Leuciscidae; genus Hybognathus; species Hybognathus amarus. The sequence goes on along the minus strand of JAQIUQ010007295.1, from coordinate 394,966 downwards.
TTAGAACAAAATACATTTAATAAACCAAGTAAATAAACCAATATAATACAAAACAACAGCACTAATAAACTGTATTGAACAGGATGCATACAGGTGTGTGTTTGTGTGTGTGTGTGTGTGTGTGGCTGTGTGTGTGAGATAGAAAGCTCGTTCCACTTTGTGTTTATGCTCTAGGACCAGACCTTGATTTAAATGTAATGTTTCTTAGATTTATGCCAGTTTTGTTTGTTTTATTTGCCAATTGCTGTAAAAATGCTCTCTGTTGCAGTCATGACGTGTGTGTGTGTGTGTGTGTGTGTGTATGAGATAGAAAGTTTGTTCTACTTTCTATTTATGCTCTAGGACCAGACTTTGGTTTATATGTGGAACATTTCAGATTTATAATGGATTTACTTTTATTTTTTTTAACAAACAAAATAAAAAAGTCATTTTTTTTTCATTTTCCCATTCATTTTCAATTGGGGTCATTTTGACCCCAAACACCTTAAATGGTAAATTTTTCTTTACACACCTTTAGAAAACCGAATCGAACCCAGTTTTTTTGTGCATGTTTAGATAGATTATTAAGGAAAAGTCACTGAGTTTCATGGCCCTGAGATGAAGGGAACATTTTTAAAAAATCAAGGAAAGTCCAGTGGGGTCCTATTTACCCCAAAGAGTGATTAAGGGTTAAATAAAAGCTAAAAATAATAATAAAAAAATACTATGCAAGTTTTAATTTACTGAGGAATATTTGAAGGCATCAAGGCATTTTTTAAATTTAATTTGTTCATATTTACACGAATATTTAACTTTAAAAAATGTACAAATATTTTGGTTGTAGTGTCTATAATTTGAATGACAATTTTTATATTTTTTTCTGTGGTATCAAGAAAAAAAAATCAACCATTGCTATTGCCATTTACTACAGAAGTTTTAGAACAAGTCTAATTATAATGCAACTACTCACACAGACACATAAGACCGTTTACCTGCTTGTTCAGGCTGTATTGTCGCCTTCATACTGACTCAAACGTTTTTTAGTCTTTAGTTCTTTCAGCCACTGAGGTGAGGACTCTTCTCTGAGAGGGGACAGAGACAGAAAAGCTGGTCAAGACTGCCAGACAAGAGGTGATTCTGAAACTTTCTGATGTCCAAGAACCTAAAAAGCACTTACCCGTTCTCTTTGCCACCAGCAGGAGGCAGCACACGGGCAGCTCGAGGCAAGAATGGAGATTTCGGTGAGCGTGAGAGCTGAGAGGGCAAGGGGCCATCTGTCTGATTGTCTGACTCTCCTCTCTTCTTTAGCTGAGCCTAAATTTAACAAATGATGTCACAAGCTGCAAGTTTCATTTTGTAAGCTATCTTACCAAATTCATGCAATTTTTGTCATTTAAGACCTAAAACAAGCATTGTTATGCTGGGACATTTTTCAAAGTCATCAGATCGCTGTTCTTCTCACATTACACAACTGTCTGAGGTACCATTTACAGTGAGAAAAAAGAAAAAAAAAAAGATTATAAAGGAGAGAATGGTTGCTGGCAGAAGCCATGCTTGCTGATGTTCTGTTGCAGGTCTATGACTCCTCCCCTAAACTTTCCAATGTCCTGTATCTTGCACTCTCTTTGGCTGTAGGATATCGCGATGCAATTTCCTGTTAAAACACATTTCTACCTGCACTGTACACATGCTGTGTGGTTTCGGGTATTGGTCTCAGAGCATTTTTAGGAGTATGAGAACATGTATGCAGTACACATGTATACGTGCCATCATGTTCAAGTACATGTGTGCATTATCAGGCCATATACCATGCAAAGAAAAATATAATATAATAAAAAAGTGATCACGATCAGTAAAAATTGTTGGTTAAATAATTACACTGTAGTTGTACATTGATTTATTTATATATGGAGCTCCATTGGCTGGTGTGGAATCATACCATGTCCTTCTTATGTTATTGGTAGTCTGCTTGTCTGGATATTTCCCATGGATATATCACAGATGACACATTTTGCTGGTAAAAATAAGATATTCTAATTCCAATAGTAGTTATTTTTAAAAGAATCAAAAGTAACATTGCTATATGAAGTACAGTAGTGCTCAGTGAATTTATCATTCATCTGGCTAATGACTTAATCTACATAATAAAATCACTCATAATGCCAAAAAATAATTTGACAAATAATCAGTGTTCTTGTCCCTAATGATGAAAATAATTTTGATATAAACTACAGAAGTCCTAAACTGCTCATTGGACCATGAAAAAAAAAAAAAAAAAATATATATATATATATATATATATATATATATATATATATATATATATGGTATAACCCTGTATATATATATATATATATATATATATATATATATATATATATACATATACATACATACATACATATATATACTGTATATATATACATACATATATATACAGGGTTCCCACGCCTTGGTTAACATCAAATTCAAGGACCTTTCAAGGACTTTCCAGGTCTAATACCCTTAAATTCAAGGACTTAATATGGGGACAATTCAAGTGAGAGCAAGGTTAAATAGTGTATGTAAGATACGTTGTTACAGTTTTCATCTGTCAAACAACTAGGCAATTTTTATTTTTTTTTGCATGTATTTTTGGCCATATGACAGAGATCTGATATTCCATTTGTCGTATTTATGTTTTGCATAAAACCGAAGAATATTTGGTACATCCTAATCCTATAAAAAATGATAATAATCAAATAAATATTATATAAAATAAAAATGTGTCAAGATCCTGGAACTGATTGTCAACTTGACAACTTGACAGCTCAACAATAAAACATGAGGAAACATGAGAACGAGAAGACATGGTTTAAAAAAAAAAACGTGCATTACGCGCAAGTTTTCAGCGCATGTTTCGTGCTCATGTGAATGTCATGGCAACGTACAACACAAAGTGCCTTACGCGGGAAACACTTGACCAGAGAATTTCTAATATGCGACTTGACTTAACCACTGGACTGAACGTAAATGCACGTACCTAATGTAAATCAAGCAAGCTAGTGTGCATAGGACACAAAGTATTGGCGAAATAACACATTAGCGGACTGGGGAGAATAATATGGATTTTTTTTTCCAGAAAATTTCTTGAACAAAATAAATTCAAGCACTTTCAAGGACCTGTATCTGTACATGTTTATTTTCAAGAACTTTCCAGGGCCTTGAAAACAAAAAATCAGATTCACAAACTTTCAAGGATTTCAAGGACCCGTGGGAACCCTGTTATATATATATATATATATATATATATATATATATATATATATATATATATATATATATATATATATATATATAATTTCAGAAACGCGCAACAAAACATTAACAGATTTCCCTAACATTCAGTTATTTATAGTTATTTATGAGTTTTAACTGAAATAATATGATAATGCATTTTAAAAAGAAACTTGTTTCTTTTTATTGTCACAACAGAACAGACTGATGATAGTGGCATTAGCTAGCTTTGTGGTTCGCTAGTCTATAATGAGCCATAATTTAGCAATGGATTGTCATACTGCAAATTGTAAAACATACATTTTCAATATAACAGGCCAAGAAGAGATGATACATCTCATTGCTATAACTGTCACGCACTATTAAAGAAATATGAAGTATGAAGTCACATTGTCAAAAGTTAAAAGGACAGTCAGTCAACTATATTGTAACAACATAACGTAACTATTACTAGCTAATTCCGCTTCCCTCTCTGCTTATTTAACTGCAGCAAAACTGGACATGATAGTCACATGTTGTCATGCTTATTTGAGTTAAGAGAACTGATGGGGATGTTCTTTTAATTGTTATTCAAGCAATGTATGTCTCGTGACCAACTCAGATGACTGTTGCCAACAGGAACGGTGTAGAGTGCCCTCTGGTGGACAAACTACACAACTCCAACACTCATGACATGGTTCAAGCATGTTTCGTCCGTTTTTTATTATATTTTTAAATATTCATTTATCGGCCATTATAACTGCCGATACCGATAGTTGGAAAATGCCTAATATCGGCCTCCCGATATATCGGGCTGGCTCTACTCTATAAAGCCTACTGTATCATAATTAAGACATACATGTCTACGGCCTCTAATCCCAAATCCTAAAAGTCTTACCTTCAATGCAGATGGGTCCACGCCAGGGAAGAGAGCCACTCTCTGAGGCTGAGACACAGGAGGAAGTGCGGGAGTCGGATTCCCTTGGCCTGCTCCTCAGAGTCGGACTCCTCCTCCTGTTTAGGAGAGTCCCTCTTCTCCTCTACAGACAGAGAGAAAGATTGAAGTGAGTGTCGAAGACCATAAGCTTTTATAGCCTCCGCTACACTAGAGACAATTACGACCCAAAGAGGACCAGCAACCTACTTCAAATCAAAACCCATGGGATCAGATGCACGTGTCCAGCTGCTAAGATGTGTGTAAGTACCTGTTGAGTCCTTGTAGCGCCATTCATCATCTCCTGCTTCGGTTCCCTCGGGTACTTGTGATAAGAGGGCGCTGTGACGGGCGGCTCGTGAGGGAGGGGCTCTGCGATTGCTCTTCTTGTTTAAGTGGATCCTGGACCGTCACGCACTAGAGACTAACAGTGTCGTGGGTGCCTACAGAAAAACAAATGCCATGTACAGTTTTGTGTGTTTTCCTTCAAATTAAGGTCCAGAAGTGTTTTCCAGGGATAGTTCATCCCCGCAAAATAAAAACATTTCATTTATTCACCTTCAGAATAAATGAAATAAATGTCCTTTTAGCACTTTTATGATGGCAAGCAGTAAACAATTTACGGTGGAACAGGCTCTGGAACAATTACTAGAGAGTGACGAGAGAAAGCATTGCTTAGAAAATTCTAAGCATTCTTAAGAAAAACACCTGGGACTATTTGTAAATACAGCTAGATTTTTCATTGTTCTTCACACGATTTCCATTACACGAGAGTAGATGTTAAAACTTCATGCTGATTTATACTTGGCTTTCGCCAAGGTAAGCTAAGACATAGCTTTACAGTAAACTATGCTTCTCCATACATTTACGCTTCTTTCCATATGGTGGTGTGTCAGGATGGGAATTGATAAGATTTTATCGATATCAATGCCACTAACGATTCTGCTTATCGATCCGATTCTTTAACGATTCTCTTATCGATTCCTGATAGCACTGTGTGGGAAAAAGTAGTCATATGCTTTTTCAGGGGGGAAACAAGTGGTTTTATTTGTTTTAAACCTTACACTTGACTAAGCAAACTGTACTTTTTATGTTATTTATGTAATAAATGGAACCTTATTAAAAAGTTTTACTATTTAGTTATTCAACGATTATAAGTCCCGTGAGTTCAGTGTTGGAAGATCTAACCATTCATTAAAATGAATCGGTTCAAATGAGTCATAAGTTCGCGAATTGAACGTGTCATCATCGGACGTGTGCGCGTTGTGTGATTATCGCGGCGGTTGGGACATCCCACAAGATGTGTGTCATCAAAGAAAACATTTCATCCCTGGATCGTTTTTTCCGTTTATTTTAAGTGTGGTTTATGTCAGCTGAATGTGCGGAACGCTTTTCAGAGAAGATAAGGCAACGTAGGCCTATTTTAGCACAATTCACGGCCAGCGGTAATTCTGGAAAAACAAATCTCCGAATGCTCCACATGAAAATTTTGTCTCCTGATCTTACCATCGTGTCGATTATTTTGATTAATATATGCGAGGAGAGAGAGAGAGCAAGATCGTGCTTAGTTTTAAGACGGTGAAGCCTGAGAGAGAGTGCATGTGCACGACCGGGGCACTCTCTCTCTCTCTCCCTGCTCGTTCAATTTAACATGCGTGCTGTCACAAGCACAGCGGTTCATCACTACAGAGAGACAGTTTTACTCACGGATCAAATAAGGCTTTGGCGGTAAAAAATTCGCTTGGGACAGTTGTGAAAAAATACAACAGGGACAGTTGTGAGTTCATGGTCCGTAGCCTACATACTATGGTTGAGTCAGAGCAGGAGCATCGATAAGAGGAATCGTTTAACGCCGAGGGCATACAATATCGATGGATCGTAAAACTTAGAATCCTGTTCTTGATTCCCATCCCTAGTGGTGTGACTCCCCTTCTGTCCGGCATTAACGGCTGCAGTGTACTTGCAGCGTCAGCACACACGACGGCTGCAACTAGTGTGGTCTCCCTAGTAGACCACCATGACAACCGTCTGGATTGAGCCGAGTAGGGGACATCTCTAGGGTCTTCAAGTGGGCACCTTCCGTCCTCAGTGTTTTGTCGACTAGCCCACAACACCTCAAGAGGGCTCGAACAGTGACCCAGTCACCCCCTCCGTCCCCACTCAACTCAGCCCAGCTTACTGACCTCTACAGAGACAATCTTGCGCAACCCAACCATACGCACCAACCCGTTTGATGAAGGCTGTCGAGCCCCACTGGTGCGTTATACACATTTTATTTAACAATTATACATGTCTGTCAAGCAAAGGCTTTGACAAATGTTTTTTTGTTCAAAAACTGTTATAAATGACAATAAATGACAAAAATCGAATTTCCGTTTTGAAATTCTCAAGTATATTGTACATTTTTCACTCACACTTCCTTTATAAACACATTACATGCATGCTTATGTTAGCTTAGGGTCTTCTGAATCCATAGATACCAAACAAATAGTGTTGGCTTTCGGTCACTTAATCTCCATTACATATAGTTTATAAGCCCAAATGTAAAAATAGAGAAAACGAACCAAAAAGGGCTTAATACCGAGAGGGTTAATCTTTGTAACACAAATGACAATATTTTCTGAGATTTCTGTCAATCAGAAGTCCACTCCATCAAAACTTAGACACTTCAAAAAGTTCATAAAGGCATTGTAATAGAAATGCATATAATCTGAGCTTTTTGAGAAGTCTTCAAGGAAGCATGTTTTAGCTTTGTTTACCACCTATGTTTCTAGCCTCGCGAGACCATCCTGATCTCGCGAGCTTTCAAGGTTTCACTCGCAGATCAGTCTGGATACTTTCCGTTAAAGAAAATTTGGGAGCAGTTCACCAACGAACGTCCAATCAGCGTTGGCTTTGAGGCGGGTTGAGGTGTGACGCAATGAAGCGGAAGCAACGCGATCTAGAAACATTTTCAGACAGCGGTAGTCCTAATTCTTTTAGCCGCTCGCTAATGCTTTTTTCTCTTGCATCCTTCTTGTGAAATATGGACCGGGCAGCTGAAATGGTGCCTTTTAATTGCAAATTGTAGTTACATAAACGGCAAATATCCTTTGCCGACATGTTGCTTATTTGCTGAGCTAACGAGCCTTTACCTGCAGCAGCAAGTTCAGTACGTCATGTGCTTCGTTGATCTGATTGGTTGATTTGGCCCGTCTATCACCAACATAGGCCAATCAGCTAACCAGTATTTTCGCCCCTTACAAAAACTTCTTCAATGGAAGGTTTCCAGATGGATATGCGGAGCAAATCCATCTGGCAGAGTCAGGTTACTATGTTTCTTCCACCTCAATGACCATCTAAATAAAATTGTATCTACGTACCACCTAAATAAAATCTGTTTATCACATAAAGTGATCGTGCTCTCTTCAGAAAACTTGGATTAAAGTTTTGGTTGCTTGGATTTTTATTGGATTGACAGAAATCTCTTACTTCATTAAATGTATCTTCATTTGTATTTCAGAAGGGTTTGGAACAACACAAGGGTGAGTTCATCATTTTTGGATAAACTATCCCTTTATGGGCTAAGGATGAAGACTGACCTCTGGGAACAGCTCTGTCTGCTTGTGAGGAGATGAGGTCAAGCCATCGGGTGTGTCGAAGAGAAGGGATTGTTCGGCCGTGTGGGATGGGGTCACCTTCCGTGGAGACGGGGTGAGGTTTCCTTCAGATGAAGGTGTAGCTGGAGTGAGGCTGAGGAGGAGAAAGGGATATGTGAACACAATTACATGTTGTCATGTTTAATTTGTGCAGAAAATGCATAGAGACAGCAAAAAACATGACTAGTTAATATTTAACACTGCCTCAATCCAATCAACAACTGACGGACAGTATCAAGTTCCAACTCTTTTTTTTTCCAACAACCTGTTACATATGGATGTGCATGACAATATGAAAGACTACTTAAAAAATTGCTACTTCCGTTACATCACAATTTTAGTAACAGATGGTTTGTAGCCCATGTATTTAATTTAATTTGCACACATCACTTAAGCCTGAATGATGATCAGACTCCCGTTCGTATAATTTGATTTCATTTTGCAGTTACTAATAAAGTTACCAGCTAACTATGATGAGTAACTCACTTAAGTTAAATGTGGATCCATTGCCTTCGTGACATCCCTGTCAATAGACAAACAAAATGTCCACCCATCCAAAGACCATTTCAAAACACAGACCCAACCCAATGATCGACATAGATCGGCTCTCATTTCATCTGAATTCCTCTTGCATTAGCCACTACTGTATCCAAACCTCTCTGACAACCCCAGCCTGCTCTGTAACGAAGATGTATCTACCTGTGTGTGTCTGTCCATGAGATCATTATAGCTCTGTTACAGATTACCCATCAATAGATGCAATTGATCCTGGTGTTGAGTTACAAACATTGGCTGAGGTCAGTTTTTGGGGTCATTCGGGTACAGTGTCTATGTAAGTTGGGGGGAAATGGCTCCTTTAGGAATTCATTTAGTTTTGGTGAAGGTGTGTGTGTGTTTACCTCTCATCTGTGCGAAGTCCTGTCTCCCATGTGCCGTACTGACTGTCGGTCTCCTGCACCAGATTCTCTGTGTCTTTAATCTCCTCATGTCCACTAACACTCTGCTTTACCAGCTCCTGTAAAGAAAAGGAAGAAAAGAGGATGTTTTAACTTAAAAGATACCTAATTAAAATCTAAATTCTACCCAGGGAAGTCATGAACATGTTTTTCTTTTTCTTTTTTCAGACCTGTGGCTGTCTGGATGAGACAAAATGCAGTTAAAATGTGTTTTTAGTAGTAAAAAAGTTAAAAACTATGTTTTTGGTTGTTCTTCTGTTCAGCATCTATGGAGACCTGTGTTCAAATCCAAAGACATCATACTCGCATTCAAAAGTTCAGGAAGGTAAGATGTTTTCTGATGAGTCAACAAATGAAATTCACGCAGTCAAGCAGCAACATTCTCTTCCCTCACAGCAATATGTAGTAGGCTAGGCTAAGTGATTTATTATTTTATTCAAAAAAAACTTGAACTTAAATGAACTTGAACAGATATATTCACCTCAGAGAACAAGGTACATGGATTGTATTTTTTGTTGCATTTCTGTAAATCTGGATTTCTCGCCAATTGTGGCGAATTTCTCTGGCGAGTATGAACTGTAGTACTGTATCTATGAATGTACAGTCGTGCACAGACAATGCTATCTCACGACCAATTGCAAACAAGTAGAGTACGGACCACACTTGAATCAGAATTTGTACAATTTGTCTCAACCCCAGCGATAGGCGGGATCAGGGGTATGTAATTCGTATGAATTCCTTACAAATTAGCCACCTGGTTAAATACATACGAATTGCCGTGAGATCGGGATTGGCATAAATAATCGGCCAAGGTCAGAATTTTTCATTAAAAAAACAAACCTATTAAATTTCATATTGTATACCCCAGAACACTTAATATATTGCATGTGTTACATGGGATAATTCAGTGAATTTTTTTATGTATTTTTTTTTAAAAAGCTTGCTTGATACTGGTCACTATCCACTGCCATTATATGGACAAGCTCCAGTAGTACATTTTTTAATTCTTCTTTTGTGGTCATAAAAAAGGGCATACAGCATTGAGAAAAACACCAGGGTGAGTAAATTATAAATACATTTTCATTTCAGGGTGAGCTATCCATTAACTTATGTTTTAGGTGTGTGTGTTAATCATATTTTAAAATATATATTTTAGGCTCCACTAGTTGTGATTATTTGTTTTAAAACTTAATATGTTTTTATAGGTCTAATAATAAAAAATGGCCGAATGTGTTTGTCATGTTTGGTGCTTGCAGTACTTTATCTTACAGTCAGTTTAGTCAAAATCCTTCAACTTGTGTTCATTTTATTTTCAAATGTGGAATGGGTAAAAGACGATAAGTCAAGCAGGTAAAATAAAAACATTTCAGCTGGCCACAAGAAAGTTGCCGAACAATGTTAAGTCATGTTTTAACATTAGCTACACACAGGCAGGACATGAGTTCTTCTGACTGAATCGTTTCCCAGATCGACACTAACATTTTCATCTAGATTTTATTAGTTGACGAAATGCTAACGAATTTGTCATTCAAAACTAACGTCTCGTTTTCATCAGTGAAAAAAATGTAGATGAAGAAAGGTTCAATATCATTATTTTCGTCAATGAAATTAACACTGACATACAGCACAATTTTTAAGACCCATACATCAAAATTCAAGACTTTTTAAGGTATTATTTCCAAATTCATAAATTCAATGCTTTTAAGGCTTTTTAAGACCCTGCAGGAACCCCGTAACATAGTCCTTCAGAAATCATTATAAAATGCTGATTTGCTGCTCAAGAAACATGTCAATTTTTTACCAATATTGAAAATGATTGTACAACTAAACATTCTTGCGGAAACCGGATTCTTTTTCCAAATTCTTTGATTATGTATACATGCAGGTTTTATTAGGCAATTCTTTACTGTCAACTTTTGAATAAAAGTATCAATTTCTTTGAAAAAAATTAAATATATATATATATATATATATATATATATATATATATATATATATATATATATATATATATATATATATTACTGACAAAAAAGGCAGTGTATATAATTACTTTTATTATTGTAATTTTCAATATTTAGACAAAAATACTGCAATTGAACTTTAAAGAACCATTTGTTTTTTTTGTTGTTTTTTTTTTAATAGGGATGATACTTCTGATATTGACATGAATGAAGATGGAGAGTGAATTTAATCCTGCTGCAGGACTGCAAACAACCACAAGGTGAAGCTAAATCTCATACTCAACACAATCCAGTCATAAAAAAACAGCCACTCCCTTTGGGTGTGACATCACAGCACACGAGCTGGACATTAGCCAATTACTGAGTGAAGAGATGAAATTGGTACAGCAGGGCATAAAACCATCTTGTACATATCACAGAACAGAGCAGCAGGACTATTAACCCTGATCACATTTCAACTATAAACCCAACCATCACCAGTTCACCATCAAGTACTCAGAGCCACCACAGCATCATAACTGGGCAGCTGCTGATATTTTAAGGGCAGTAATGTGACACCAGGAAATAAACCTGAAGTACAGTCACAAACACTTGTGAAAATGACAAGGAAAAACAGGACATGAAGACACTGGTGAGACTCCCATGAAAGTAGTTCAATGACCTCATAGAAATATACTGGTTGAACTGGTGAGTGTGTCTATTCAACCGTGCATCTTTTAATGAGGAGACTACAGAGGGTACAGTGTATCTAACACACACACACAAACAGTCATCAGCTCCTTGATCACAAGCAGAACTGAGTGTGAACACTGTGTATGTGACAGTAAGGGGTTTGTGCCAAACAGAATTGAGTTGAAAATGCCAGGAGAATTTCATTTTAATTTAGCTTAAACCATTTTTTAATTTAGCTTAAACCATTTCTATTTTACTGTATTTGTATTTGTTTTAGTAATTTTAGTGCTTCAACAAACTTAAAAAAGACTGAAAATTAGACATGTTGCCTTAGCAACTAACTGATATAAAATAGTTATTTTTAAATCTAATATTTATATTTTATTTCAATTAACAAAAACAATTTTGAATAGTTTTCATTAACAATTACGAAACTGCAGTATGTAGTGTTTAATATTTGAAATGCTATCTATAAAATTTGCACTGAATATTTGCATATAGAAAAATTGTCATATACTGTATCAACCATGGTAAAAGAACAGAATTTCTCATAATGCTCTAATTTCCTCTTCAAAATGTAGCAGGTTCACATGATAGACACATTTAACAGCACCAGTAAACTATCAATTTGTTGTTGTGGTGAAATAATAAAGTTTCTCTGATGCATGACTTTCTTTGAATTACAATGGACCGTTTTCACAGACTATGATGACGTGTTTCCAGAGTTATCAAGATTCCAAATCAAGTAATATCATATTTCATCTTTCTTTTTTTTAATGTAATACAGATTTATAACTCCATACCTGGGTGTTCAAAGACAAGGCTTAAGATCTGTACTTAAAATGTACGTTTAAGCTGTTCTAACTACAAACAACTTGCACTGGCAAATATATTAGTGCCATTGTTTTGTCTCAAGATGCAAATCAGTCTTTTTTTCTTTTTTTTCTAAGGCACATTTATAAAAGCTACTTAGATGTCCTAATTAAACTAAGGCCTAATCCTGGCTTAATCTAAGCCCTGTCTGTGAAACCAGATCTATACCTTGTGTTATATAACCTTCGCAAGAAATTAAAAAACAACAAAAAAAAAAACAACAACAACACTATCTGTTTCCTAATGCAATGTCAAATCAACTCCTTGGTCTTCTCCACAACCAAAACATTTTACACATAATTCAACCTATTTTCTATAGGCCAAGCCATTATTTTGATTAATTAAACCCACAAGCTACAGTGTCACCTGGAAACCAAATTGCAAAGGGTCCATTCAAAAACTCCTGTTCCTGCCATTCTACTTCAACATTTTTTTGGGCATGAGCAAATCACTTCAAATTCACATTCAATCATGAATGAAAAACTGAACTAACTGACAGTCACCAGAGCAAAATCCAGATTTTAAGACGACAGGTATCGACCCGAGTCATTAGTAATACTGAGAGAGAGTATAAGTGTCTGATTGAGAGTGAGAGTGTGTGTTGAGGCTGTTTGCATTAGAGAACACAGCACAGGATGTCATTTATCAGCTTTGCCTTTCCCGTCGGGAAGAGTAACAGGAGAGCAGTGAGAAACAGACTGGACAACATCTCTCTCTCTCTCTCTCTCTCTCTCTCTCTCTCTCTCTCTCTCTCTCTAAAAAATGGAGCAAAGATACAAATAAAATAACAGTGCTTCCATTTTTTAGGTGTCTAACAGTAGCTTTCAGGTACAGCGATTTAATAAGGTAATCAACTGTAAAAAAAACACTGCATATATTCACTCACTGTATAAATGAAATAAAGATTAATCATTAATCAAGCTCCAAAAGCTATTCAGTCAAAAGCAGTGAGTGATTTACATGTCTTTTGTAGTATGATTAACATTAAAAGCACAAAGGCAGCATGAATATTTAGGCTGCTGTCCCTTAAGATATAATGAATGGATCAAGTACACTGATACTGTACACATGCGTTCTTTATCGACTGTTTACGTTCGCTTAAAGTAAGAGTAGTTCACTTTTAAAAAAAAAACTTTTGCTGATAATTTACTCACTCCCATGTCATCCAAGATGTCCATGTCATTCTTTCTTCAGTTAGTAAACCTTAAATTAAGGTTTTTGATGAAAACATTCAAGGATTTTTTTCCATATAATGGACTTCAATGGGAACCAAACGGTTCAAGGTCCAAAAGACAGATTCAGTGCAAACTGCAAACTGTTCAAAGGGCTTTAAACGATTTCAGACGATGAATAAGGGTCTTATCAAGTGAAACGAATGGTCATTTAAAAACAAACAAAAAAAAGTTTAAGTTTTATAAGCTCAAATGGTCACCTTGCTCTGTTCTGTGATGCACATTTGTGACTCTCCTGTTAGAAGCTCGTTTATCAAAATGAACAAATCTTTTTTCATGTCATTTGGTTCAATCAACAAAAAAAATGAACGAGTTGACTCTGGAAAAGATTTGTTAATTCGTTTAAGTTTATAAGCTCAAATGGTCACCTTTCTCTGTTCTGTGATGCGCATTTGTGACTCTACTGTTCGAACTTCGATTTATCAAAATGAACAAATCTTTTTCATGTCATTTGGTTCAATCAACAAACAAAATGAACGAGTTGACTCTGGAAAAGATTTGTTAATTCGTTTAAGTTTGTAAGCTCAAATGGTCACCTTTCTCTGTTCTGTGATGTGCATTTGTGACTCTACTGTTCGAACTTCGTTTATCAAAATGAACAAATCCTTTTTCATGTTATTTGGTTCACTCAACAAACAAAATGAACGAGTTGACTCTGGAAAAGATTTGTTCATTCGAATTCGAATAGGAGAGTCACGAACGTGCATCACAGAACAGAGCAAGGCGACCATTTGAGCTTATAAAACTTAAACTTTGTTATGTTTTTTTTAATTCAGCGATCGTTTCGCTTGATAAGACCCTTATTCATCGTCTGAAATCGTTTAAAGCCCTTTGAACAGTTTGCACTGAAACGGTCTTTTAGACCTTGAACCGTTTGGTTCCCATTGAAGTCCATTACATGGGGAAAAATCCTGGAATGTTTTCATCAAAAACCTTAATTTCTTTTCGACTGAAGAAAGAATGACATGGATATCTTGGATGACGTGGGGTGAGTAAATTATCAGCAAATGTTTTTTTTAAAAGTGAACTACTCCTTTAAGGCCTACTATGTTTGCTAGGATACTCGCCATGAGGGGTATGTTGAAGATTTGTGTGAATTTATATTTTGTGTGAACTTCGATAGATAAAGCTTCTCACAGCACGCACAGAGTTCTCTTTCACGTCTTGCACTCAAATGTTTACATTTGAATTTGTAAAAGTATAGGGCATTCGCATTGAAAAAAGTTTAGGGAAAGCCAAAAAAGGCATATCCATTGAGAAATATACATTAGCCTAACTCTGTAATACATGTAAAACAAAATTTCAGACGATGCATATGCATCTATAATATGGTTTGTTGAAAATAAATAAGACATACAGAGTCTGTATGTCTTATTTATTTTCAACAAACCATATTATAGATGCATATGCGTTGTCAGATTTGAGATGAACCGCAGTGCAGGTGTGTGTAGAATGGTAGTCACACTCAATATGAATGTTCACTCTATTTTGGTAATTTTGTGTACATCACATTTGCAATATTGGAAATGGACCGCTCGGATCTGTAGAAGTCAGTACCAGCACTGGCTACTGAAAAATCCATTTCGTTTGACCACTAGTCATAAACACATGCTGGAGCAAACAAAGAAAAAATGACTGTACAATCACTCAAAAACAAGAGAACAATGATTCAGACAGCACTGTGATAGTAACCACTAGAGTCAATAAAATATGAACCTCAAGTCAATCTAGGGTAACCATTGTTGCTTAACCTTAAATCAATAAAATATTGTCAGAAACTATGGTATATTTTTGTAAGAGTACCATACTAAGGTAATACAATGGACGCTTCTACTAAAGAAAATGCTAGAAACATGCTAGAGTATATTTTTACAAAGCTTATCTTAATCTTTGTGTTAAGTAAAAAAAAAAGTATTTCATGAAAAACTAATCCAAATCCGAAAAACAGGCTGGATTTACACTATTTTACTAATCACTTGACCCGAAAAGCCAAGAGGAATGTCTTAAACAGCTGGTGGCTGATTAACCTAAAGCTTTTAACATGCATTGCATCGCTAATCATTAGCATCAGCTATAAAAACAATGTATCAGCAAAATGTCTGTGAGAACGTTTTTGCATATCTTTGCATACATCAACCCTCAAAAACTATGAAATGGGTGTGTATGGTTATACATGCTTTAATCTGTGGCTATCCAAACAAGTTGAGTTTATTCAGGTAGATCTTTCAAGTCTCATAAACAAAGCTCGCTAGTAACAGCTATGCATTTCGGATGATGACACGCCTATTAACTGCACCTTGAAAAGGGACTGATATTCTGGGCCAGCCGATCACTCATGAATAAACACACACACACACGCGCTGAGAGGGAGTGGTACTTAGGACTAACATTAGTTGTAACGGCCTAATGACCACATTGAAAATGTAAGGGTGTAGGCTCGAACAATATCTTAATTTAAAGGGCAAAGGCCTGGATAAGAACACTCTTATCTGAACCTTTCAGTGTGAAAATAAATACACAGCACAGAGGGAGAGAGAACTCGAAAACCTCTCACCATCTCACTACATTAACAGGAAGTGTGAGTCAGGGGAAGCAAAGAAACAATGAACGGATGGAAAGAAAAGATGAGAGAAAGGGTAGTCGTCACTGTTCCATCCAACATGCTGATGTTTGGCTTGTTACGGGGAGTAAAAAAATGTGTTTGTGTTTCTATTCACACTTGCGAGGCTCATCTCCAAATCTGAATCTCCTCTTTGTGTCTTTTCATACTCAACGCAAGCCGTTTTTAAACCTCTCTTTCTTTATTTCTCTTTTATAGGTGTGTGTATTTGCTCACACAGGCTCTCATTTACATCTCCTGGCATTCTTACAAAACATTCCCACCAAAGGTGTGGCGACATTTACCTCAGGGAATATCAAACATTAACAGCTGAGTTTCCTGTGTTATGAAGGAGCAGCGTAAGGTGATTTTAAGACTGAACTGAATTTTAAATGCGTCAACGCAGCACGACCAGGACTTTCCCTGGAATGTGTAGCCTAGAAACAGGTATCACTCTGAATCCCCTTCCAGAATGGACCTTAGTAAAAATAAATAATTTAATTTACAAAATCAGTTAATATGCTCATATAGTACTGTTGTGTATGAACTTCTATGCACCCAGAGACCAATCGCTCAGCAGATAAAACACATACATCTTTCTAAATTTTTTATGTTTTTTTTTAAAGGGGTGATGAACTGAGAAATCAAATTTTCCTTCCTGAGATCACCATATTATAAGAATATCCTGTGAGTTTTAGAACTGAAAACGTCCTTGTTAGTCCAATAAAAGCTTTTATTGACACCAGGCTCAGCATACGACTCGTTTTTTAAAGTGGGGAACTATGACGACTAGGGATGGGCATTCGATTAAAATTTCTTAGTCGATCGTCGGATGAATTAACGATCGACTATCGATTAATCATTAATATTTTTAAATTCAAATTTATTATTTATTTAACATTTTATAATGTGCTCTAACAGTTAACATACTAACTAACCAATGCAACTGAACCTGCAGCTGCGAGTCATCGTGAGACCTTCGTTGTTCCAAAACAATAATAATAATAACTTAACCAAAAACATAATAACATTTAGATCTGACAGCAGGTTTTGTCAAAATGTAACTTAATCAAGGCACGGAGTCGAGAAAGGGTGAGAGAGATTAGCCTACCGGCTAGGCTACTTAAGCTTCATAAAAAATAACTCCCATACAACTTCTGCTCCAGTCTACTGATTTTTTGTTGAGAAAGATAAGCATGTTGATGGCATGATCTGGGATCAGCCGGACCGCAACCTGCATGGTGACCGTCAAGCCTTGTTTACACTTTCGCTTGGCACTTCAGCTCGAGTCTCTGCAGACTGCGCGCGCACCTCCCTCGTGCGGACGCGTCGAGTGTAAACACATGCTTCAGTCCAGCCGCTGAAAACACCGCTCTGATGAGGGGACTGAAGTTGCGCGGGATGCACAGGTACCTCCGTGCTAACATGACCAGCCCGGGGAACACGTCCACTTTTCACTCACACTACGCAACGCAGCAGCATTAGTTTAATGATAATCGATAACAAATTAACGTGATCGACGAAAATCTTAATGATCAATAATCGATCGTCGATTAATCATGCCCATCCCTAATGACGACAAAGAGGATAAAACACCACCCCGCAGAAGAAGATCAACGCCTGCTTCAACACGGACAGTTTAGCCCCGCCCACCGATACACCCATTGCACGTATAGCCAAATAATATAGGCCTACCTCGTGAAGACAAACCGGATAGAGCTCAGCGAGCAATACAAGACAGTCGCTGAATAAGCTTCCTCTGGATTCCAATAGGACTGCATGGTTAAACTTTATTTTTAATGAATTCCAGCTGATTAGGTAAAACATCGTCCGTCTGTTTGTGTGCTTCATTTCACTGAGGATTGTTTTGTAAACAAGACTGGATTTGCAGACCGATTAAGATTAAAGAAAGGTACTGTTCCGTCTATATTGGATCTGACAGGAATTGTGCAACACACGGACTCTGGGTCGAACATGTATGGGCGAATCATTCCCGTTGCCATTTGACAACATTGGACGTTTTCAAAACAATTTTCCCCACATAAACAGACCGGAACCGACGGATGAGTTGACACTCATTATATTATGCAAAACTGTTATCCCCTCATAGCAGTGGGCATTTACCGAGTGTTTTTGAGAAAACTCAAAAACTAGGGTAGAAAATAGTCTATGACTTATTCATTTTGATGCTTTTGAATGCAAAAACCAAGCAAACGTCATAAGTTGACTTCAGACAACAATATAATACATTTTAAAAAGCCAGTTCATGACCCCTTTAAATAAATTAGGTTAATGTATTAATCCATTAAAAATGCACATAATGAATGGTTGTATTTATATCTATCAGAGATATAATAATAAAAATAATACAGTTCTATTACTACTGGTTGGAAATGTAAACCATGAAACATTTTTTTCAGGGTTCACAGTTCAATTCTGTTATTTTTATTTGAAATATAAACCTTTCGTAAAATGTATAAATGTCTACTGTCACTTTTGATCAATTTAATGTTCTTGACAAATAAAAGTATTAATTTCTACAAACTGATCCCAAATTTTTGAACAGTAGTGTTAATTATTAATAATAAAAATATTATTATTATTGGTATCCCAAATAATAAAGAAAGTGGTTAGTCAAAGCGATTACTGGTCAGACTCAATGGAGATTTTTGCCTCAAATAATATGCTTAAAGTGTTCCTACACATTTACCTTCAAAACACAAGTAACCCTGAGCCATTGTTATGAAGTTCAAACTATTTCAGGCAATATGTTCATATCTCAGCTTGTTCAAGTGTGATAATAAATAGTAAGCCTGAAGGGGAAATGGAGCACTCTGCCTGTGTGACACAATGAGAGTGCTGATGACTGAAGGACACAGGAAACACCTCATTATGGTTAGTTAATTGTGTTACCATGATTATGTACCTGTTTTGCCTGTTTCCTGTGACACTGAATGCAAGGATCAATCGTACAGTGCATTTCTTCCTTTTGTTCACTCATTGAGAGTGATAGAGGAAAAGCCACTGACTGACAGAGTAGATGAATGAGCATTATGAGATGTGACATGAATGAAACAGCTTTCAGGGGGTGTTATAATCTAGTTGAAAACCTGCTGATCATCATTGCCTAATTCTTAAAAATACTTAAAGGGATAGTTCACTTTGAAATTAGTTTTTGGTATGTTTTAGCTGACCTCAAGGGCATCCAAGATGTAGGTACCTTTAGCCGCGTTTCCACCGCGATTACCAGGAACAATTTGTCCCAGGAACTTTTTTCACAGGAACCTTTTTTCCCCAGACCGCTTGCTTACTGCGTTTACACCGCGTACTAAAGTACCGGTCCGAGGCGGGAAGATAATGTAGTGACGTAAAACTCATGGTTAAACCTGCGTGCGACTGCTCTTCCCAGCCTGCGCATTTGTTTTGAGTTTTGTATGGAGGAGATTCAAGCTTTGCTGCTTTTGTGTGCGATTGGTTTACTAACGAGGTAATTAACAAAACGGCAGAAAAGAGAAGAGCACCCAAAGCGTATTCAGAAAGCTCGTAATGCTAGATATAAAAGTAGACGTTTTTTATCAGCGGACATTGACCGTGAGATTGATGGGACAACAGCGCGCCATCGGGCAGAAAGAATAGCGTGGTAAGAACCAATCAGCATTGTTCAGCGCACAAGTCCCACCCCGAAAGTTCCTGAACTCTGAAAAAGTACTACCTCGCCAGCAGGGACTTTCTAGGGGGAAATTTTTACCCGGAACTTCATTTAGACCCTGGTTCCTGCGGTGTAAACACACCGAGTACCACCCCAAAGTTCCTAGTTCCTGGGGAAAGTTCCTGCGGTGAAAACGCGGCTTTTGTTTCCACAGTATTTTCAATTTTTATATTTTTAGGTCAAACCGTTCTTGTCTGTCAGTCATATAATGGAGGTCTATGGGGTCCACCTCAAAGAGCATGCACAGAGAAGTCCAAATTAAACATGATTTAATGACTCGTAGATGTAAGTACACATTGATGGCCTAAGACACGAAACGAGCGGTTTGAGTGAGAAAACGAACAGTATTTATATTGTTTTTATGTCTTGTAACCACAGCCACATCCAAGTGATCTGAAGGCACGGGCGCTTCGGTCTGCACAAGTGCCGGAAATCATCTCTTGCGCAGTTGTGAAAAAAAACAACAAACAAACAACAACAAAAAAAAACAACGTTGTCTGTTGATATATCGAAATCGTTTTCTCACATAAACAACTCATTTCGTGTCTTAGGCCATAAATGTGTACTTACAGTTATGAGTCATTAAATCATGTTTAATTTGGACTTCTCTGTGCATGCTCTTTGAGGAGGATCCCATATACCTGACAGAGAAGAACGGTTTGACCTAAAAATATAAAAATTGAAAATACTGTGGAAAGACACCTACATCTTGGATGCCCTTGAGGTAAGCTAAAACATATCAAAAATTAATTTCAAAGTGAACTATCCCTTTAAAATACTTACTAAATATATACATTTTTAGTACAATACTAAAAAAATGTACGTGATCTTTTGTTAAAAGAAAATATCTGCTGAGAACATGCATGTAAATCTCCAGGAAATATGCAAACTGCCATTACAATGTACTGCGAGTTTACCTCTTACAAGGCTAAGGTATGCATGAAACAGTATCTATGCAGACGTTGCTTACATTTTGTGTCTATCATGGTGACCTAGCGTTCCCAGAACGCCCTTCAGGGCTCCCTGTGCATCTCAAAGCTTCTTTCAAACCACTGCAAAGGTCAATCCACCAACACATGTAAACAAATAGACGCGGAGAGGTAGGGAGATGGAAAGGTACCAGGCACAAAAGAAAGAAAAATGTATACAACATATAGAAACAGATCATATAAAAACCAGCAGTTGTTGGAGCAACTAAAGGTTATCCAGACTGAATGACATACAGGAGGTCTGTAAATTCATCTCCAATAAAACTCCATTGCTATAGCCCAATGTTTCCCAACCCTGTTCCAGTATGCACATCAACAATACATATGAACTATCTCTTACTTGACCCATCCATTTCAGGTTTTACTCTGCATCCAAACATGCCTACTACCCTACTAAATAGTATGTGAAAAAAAGTATGCCTGAAATCATAGTATTCATATGACAGGCAAAAAGTCCCCAGATGACCAGATGAGTGTTTCCCCTAGAAATTTCTCCAGTAGCAGTGTGGGTGCTGTCACATGCCGGAGGTAGTTACCAAGCTGCACGCGGTGGTCCAAGTGCATGCCCCTCTTGAATATTTATTTTTTAAAATAACCCCTTAAACCATCACTTCTGGCATGTTTTGTGGATAGAAATTGACATTTTGAGACATACAAATATAACAGATTCAAGGCATGATTATTGCAGCACGTACCTTGAATTGGTCACAAACAGAAACCTTAAATTTAGAATTTTAGACAGTATTATTCATGTTTTTTTTGTGTTCATGTATAATATATTGTTCACTCAAAGTGAACCAATTGACCAACCCATCAGCTTCTGCCTTTTCGAAACATCAACGATAGCTCGGCTCGAACAGCTTATCATAGCTGTACAGGGTGGCTTTTTATTTCTCATCTCTATAAATATACCTAGTAGTAAAGCTAATGCAAGGGCTATAAATCAATTAATTCTTTGCTGATTCTTTGCTCACAAGCGCTTGCTCTCCTGTGGCGTCTGTTGTTGCTATGCAACCATGAACAGAGGTGCGCCTGGAAAAATGAATGTGGTGCGTCGCTTTTATTATGAGTGTGCTTACCGCACACCTAAATTTAAAATGACGAATATGTAAATGGCCCTTAAGGTAACATGACATTAACTTAATCGAAAATATTTCCATATGTGGCTTCTTCCTCCTTTCTTGTCAACAGGTGGATTAAGAACCACCGCATTTGTAGCGCCGCCGGTTGCCATGTCTCAGTGACTACGTTTACATGCAGCAAATTTTTGGCTTATGATCGGGTTAAGGTCACTATTTGGGTTTCTGAAACATTAGGAATAACCCGTTTACATGCGTGAGCAGAGAGAGTTTCTCCTGTATACATGGAATTGCAATATCCCGATGTAAACGGCAACGCGTGGTTCAGCGTCTCAGACGTACGGACAACCTTAAGACGCCATATGCGTCATTTCCTATTCTTCTTCCTGTATCCAAAGACAACAACAGCAGCAGCACGCGGATAATAGTTCAGGGCAGATAGCGATCGCCTTTGTGCTTTGATGCTGTTAACGTTACTGACCTCGCTCCAAAAGTATGCTGTGCTGTGTCTGGCCATGTTTACTTCCGGTATACTGAAGGCGGATTTTTGTATGCGCCGAGAAGTTTCTCTACTCAAAAGACCAAGATTCCTTGCGAATGAACATGCGCAGAACACAATATACGTGTTACGCGTTTACACGACCAAAAATTCGGGATTAGAAAAGGGGTACCCCGGTGTAATATCCCGGTTTTTAAAATCCGGGATATAAGCATAATGGGATTTTGCCAGTGTTTACATGGCCGTTCGCGAACCGGGTTACTGCTAATATCCCGGTTTTGAACGGGTTATTGGCTGCATGTAAACGTAGTCAGTGTTTTTTAGGTGTGAATTAGGTAAATGTCGTGATATTACTGATCAAGTGAAATACAATACATTGTAGGGGAAACACTGGATGACTTGACATTTCTGGCAAGAATCGGATGTGTGCATCCAACATCCATTTTATTATCCTATGAAAACACGGATAAGGATTTGTTAATGGAGGGGAAGTGACGCAACTGACGGCTAAGTCACATGACAATGACAACATAACTTTGAATGAAGGTAGATATCCAGGAACAGGATTGAGCAACCCTGCTTTAGGAGCTTCATGCAGGAGAGATGGGGAACTTTGGTTCTAGAGGGCCACTGTCCTGCAAAGTTGAGTTCCATCCCTAATCTATCACTTGCACCTGCCAGCCATTTTCAAGCAATCCTGAAGACTTAAGTTAGTTTATTTAGGTGTGTGTGTTTGATTAGGAATGTAGCTAAACTCTGCAGGACAGTTGCCCATCAGGACTGGAGTTGCCCATCTCTGCCATACAACTTGAGGAAAAAGTTCAGTTTCAGACAATGACAAAAGCAATGAATGAATTTTGTTTAAATGGAAAGTGACAACCCACACAAGGATTGAGTGATAAATGGTGCCAGGGGGAAATCAGCATGTGAACTACTCTGTATTTGTGCTGGGTAATGCAGAGATAAAAATTACAAATAGTTTTTCTTACAGAAGAGTGAGCGCTCGGTGAAGCCAGTGAGGTGGTTCGTCTGCGCAGGGACAAGCGCTGTTGGCTGCGCAGGCTGAATCTGCGGAAGGAATCACGGCTGCGACTGGCTAGGCTACGTAGAGACGCGGCCCTCTTAAAGCCACCTCCGTCCTCTCCATCTCCTCCAGATCTTCTCTCCATGTTGTTGGAGACCAAATTGAGAGCGCCTTGAAGGGAACGGCGTACATTTCCCATCCAGCCCGACACTTGCGAATGGGCCACCGACAACTTGTCGCCCAGGTACTCCATCTCGATCCGCTGTTTCAGAGTGAGTCCCAAGATGTTTGTGCCCTTGTGGAGCTAAATGTCAAGATAAGCTTTTTCAGTGAGCTTCCAAGGTATTTTGATGGTAGTCCAATCCCACCTTTAGGTACGTAGCCTTAATTTACATGGGAATCCAGTCCAGTCAGGTCCATCTGTGCATCCATGGTGGATAACATTTAAAGACACAGTGGACCTTTCTCTTTAGCCCAGTCCAACAACTCAAGCGTTGTTCTGGTACAGAGTGTCTCCAGAGCGAGGCCAGGACAGATTATGCTCCACTCTGCACTGCAGTACGAAACAAACTGCCACAAGGCAGTCGACTGCGATCTTAACTTCCCATCATGCTTGACCGAAGTTCGCGTACCATTTTCATTAGCATCCCACAATTTAATGCCTACGTCTTCAACAGCGAGACAAAGACATTTAGTAACATTAAGTCACTCAGGTACTCCCAAATTAAGATGCTCAGTATTATTTAAAATTAGATGGACCAATTAGGCTCTTATGAGTCCTTGAAAACAATGCAGTTTTCGGTGACCTGAGACATTAAAGAGCTGGAATACAGGACACCGGACTGTCCCAGATCACAACAGTTCTGCAATGCCTCATGCTCAGCAACAAAACAAAGTTACAGTTATTATGTAACCACAAAGGCACCTGCAATTACATTCGTAAACATAAAATAGGTTAAAGTGGTGTCATGGAAGCTGATTCAATACGCCATTCTTACTTACTGACCTAAACAACACTTCTTAAACAGGCCTAGTTACATTTCAATCAATCAATGCACCAATGAACGAACAACAATGCCATTCAAATTTCATAGAAAAATGTCATGTTGCTTTGAGCTGCGTCACAAGAGAAGGTCTGAAATGAGCAGTGCACCACTCCTATATGAATGTTTAAAAGTCTTTTGAGTATAACTGTCAGCAGAGTCACAAACTCAAACATATGCAAGTAAACTCATGAATCAGAGCTGTCAAACGCACACACATACACTTTCCCAGTCAAGTCTCAAACCTATCAGACAGTGTGCACTGCTTCATCACAACTTCATCTCCTAAAAGGCACCAAAACTGTCCACCTGTCCATTCCGAGAATGTCCACAACTCTCAATGTAGGGTCAAACGGAAAGCTGGAGACCAAGATGAGTGTTTCCTTGTTTCTTTGTTGCTAGAAAGCTCAGAACACAAAAAAGGTCCAGGATGAAAGTCTGTCCATAAAACAAGGAAGTTATAAGCCAGAAGTATCCAGGTGGTTTCATGGGTATTAACAGGAAAATGCATGTACTGTTTCGAGGTGGTCTCTTCCTTTGGCGTCCTTAAATGTGTCCCTGCAGGTACTGGCAGGTAGAACAGAAATGCGTCAGCTTTCCTGCCTCTGTCCCCCTGTGTTACAGGACTTGTGCTCAAGGAGAAAACAGAGGGAGGAGGAAAACGAGAGCAGAGACAGAGAGGGAGGGGTAAGGGAAGCCAGCAACATGACCATGTGAGAGAGAGAGAGAGAGAGAGAGAGAGAGAGAGAGAGAGAGAGAGAGAGAGAGAAGAGAAGATATATGCACTGCAGTATTCCCTGCTCCTGTTCCAGCTTAGAGAGGGAACAGAGAAAGAGAGAGAGAGGCAGATGGAGAAAGGTGCATTGGTTATGTAATATTGTCAGCAGCTCATTTTGCTGAGAGATGAATGCTTGATGTAAAGTAACAAAGAAATTAAGAAATGGTCGATGAAAAAAAAGAAAAGTATTGACAGCAAATACTTGTGCATGTTATATGAGTAAATCACTCTGGCTTATAAGGAGTTTAAAGCACATAGTACATTGAGTTATTTTGCTTTGCAAATTGACACATTCGTCATGCAAACATCATTGACAACCAACCAAACCTTGCTGTCCATTTTTGACCTGGTATTTACTTCTATATCCGCTTACTAACCTTGCCTTTGCAGTGTTTCCACAGAATTAGATTCTATTTGTGGTGGTGTGGGGTTTTGGTACAGAGGGAGGGGGGGTTGTTTGTGCCACAGGGGCCTATATGTATTGTAAGCATGTTATAATTAGTGATGTGTCCTCCCGTATCGAAGCTTCGAAGCGTGTGTCGAGTAATCCGGGATGATTTCTGTGAAGCGCGTATCGAGGCTTGTGTTCGGTGACGTATGTGGTGACGTTTGAAGCCTTGCGAGCTGGCTGTACCACGTGACTGCTTCAGTAAGTGGTTCGCGGTTTGGCGGTCTATTTGAAATAAGGGCCAGAAAAATGCAATGGATTCCCCTTCACACTTTTCATTTTGAAACATTAGTGCTGTCAATTGGAATTATTCATCAAAGTAATTAATCAAAAAATAAAAATAATCCTGATTGATACCTTCCTGATTGATACCATCCTGGTATGTACTATGCTGAATTATACAACAGGGCTCTCAAGTTTTGAAGAAAGGCAGCAGGAGTGAGAGAATCAGCGTGAACAATTTTAGGATATAATTTTTTCTTTTTTTGCATTAAATCTTACCAGATACAATAATACTATTTTCCTGATTGGCTATTGTGTAGTACTTTTTTCATTTTTTTCATTGGCTGATAAGTGGCAGGCTTAACTGCAGAACTCCAGGGGGCCGCGCTTGATTCCTGCCGGTATATGCGCTGCCGCTGCGGCATATTAAATATATTATAAACAGTTTTTACACGAGATAAATACAAAAGACCGAAACGAGTGACTGTGACAATCAATGCGTGACACTTCTTGCAGGTGTGATGAATGGTATATGTACTTTCTCATCCAACCACAATCAAATACACTCTAGATATACGCGATTTATCTGGATAGTTTTTTTTTTACAATGTCAAGCAGAAATAAAAACAAATCGAAATGCCATAACAGTAGGCTATTTATTAAAATGTAAAGAGTAGAAAGTAGCCTACAGATAATTGCGTGTAATAGCCGTAAGGAGTAGAAGTAAAAAAAATCGGCTGAAAAATAATTACTCCAGTGCTAAATACGTTAGATACCCAAAATGTATATTTGGACAGAATACAGACAGAGTTATTTATTAAATTCATAAAAGACCAAATACAGGAATACTGGCTTCTAAACCTCAAAGAAATGCCATAATCAAGACCTCAGAGCAGAAATAGCTAAGTGAGAAAACACCTCACGTGCTGCTCACAGTATGTCTTTCCATGCTATTAAAGCTTGGATAACACACTTAGGCCTACATGTCTTTATCATTAATAATATAATATGGTGGCTCTGTAATATATTTAAACCTACCAACGTCCGTTGCCATGATTTTTTGAATGACTGATCGTAAGAGGAAAAAATGACGTTATTTAGTAAATTGCGCGAATCTGTGGTGGAAACGCGACAGCATTTAACATAGACTAACTTTTTATAGTGTTCATTATACTGACCATTCAACTCCGGATTGATTCTGGAGGAATAAGCACCGGCAACTATCCGACCTCCAACGCATGATCATATTTTGATTCATAATCGATGCTCAAAGAGGAGGGGCTATTCGCGTCTCCGTTGTCAGTTTGTATGAGTGGGAGGGGAAGGAGCGCGCAGCTCAACAATAAAATCAAAACCTGAAAATCAATGCGTGGCGGTCAGTGTTGATATTGTGGCAGGCCGCCACAAATTAATGAATGTATGGGAAACCCTGCTTTGAAATAGTCACAAATTACAAGCAAAAGTTAAATTAACATTAAAATGAACACCTTCCTGTATATTATTGGATTCATATATTATTTATGCATTCAAATAATAAGTTCAAATGGGGAGGATGAGGCAGAGCCAGTGAAATGTTGTGGTGCACATTAGCGCCCACTAGTGGGCAGAGTGTGAGTTACATTATGATATTAATAGAGAAAAACATCATACATTTTGATTAAACTAATCTGACATTAGATCTACATCTAAATACTACTAGTAATAATAATAAAACCACAACACTGAACTATTACAGCTTTCTAAAGCACTTTGTCAAATTATTTTTAGTGTAAGACAAATGCATTTTTTGCACAAACAGTGGGCTCCATAAGTTTCAAATAAGGTGAGGTAAAATTAATATGAAATGTGTTAAATTATGGTCACTAATCTGGTGAGCAAACTTGTATGTGAACTCCTTCAAATCACAAAGATATTAAAACATTGTTGTTTTAAATGGCAAAACAACAGACAACAGTTCGGTACAGCTGGCACAAATGACACAAATCACTAAGATTAGATTAAGAACCAGCCAGACAAGAGAGTATTATACATGTCAAAAGCTAATCAATGGCAATGAGTTTTTGTTCCTTTTTTAGAGACAACAATGTTATGTATGTAGACAAAATCTGCTTTCCTTCCTTTATAACAATCGATACACAACCACATATCTTATTACAAGTTATAAAACGGTTAGTTCCAATACTTGATTCTGATTGGTCAATAGCCGTGCTTTATTAATGACAAAACACGGCTATGATCGCTTCCCCCAACGGTTCTATTTATCACTGCGCAAGACTGCAGTTCCTATGTTATTTTTATTTGAGCTTTCATGCATATTAGGCTACACATTGGAACATTGTTGCAGTTCACGGTTCAGGGACTATTTTTTTTCTGGCGCAAGGAAGGCTTTATAGGAAGGAATTTTACTTCATGAAAGTTGCGACTAATACATCTTTTTTATACTTTAATATTTTTATTGTGTGGTTCGTTTTTATAAAAGTTTTCGCGTCGTGCCTAACAACGCCCTACGGCCGTTACTTATTCACTACACAGCACTTGCCTCAAGTACCTTATTGCTTTGATAAAACGATTAATAATATTATTATTATTAATGATACAGCACAGCCTCTCATACCCTATTGCTTACATAAACAGCACAGAGGTAAAGATTTAAAATACAGCTACAATATTAAAATATAGCTGCGAGCAGCGATTGCGGGCCCAAGCCGGTGGCACCGCAACCCCGGTGCCTAAAGGCACCGGGATGGCGGTACCGCCGGCTTTAGCCCTCATCGCTGCTCGCAGCTATATTTATATATATATATATATATATATATATATATATATATAAAGACCAAGTGGCACCGCCACCTTGGTGCCTTTAGGGTTATTCTGCACGACGTGCAAAAGCCGTAACCCCTGCTTTGGAATACATACTAGTATGTATTCCACAATTGGAATACATACTAACATACTAGTCAGAACTGAATAGTTGATATCTGAATGACAGATCACCATAGAAGTCACTGGAAAAAATGTGACTAGTAACAAAAGAATAGTTACTAGTCACCATTGAAATAAGTACTAGTGTACTTATTAAGTACTAGACGCAGTTTAGACAAGAAAATAAAAACTTATTTGAATCTTACAATAAACGTTTATCTTTAAAACAGTTAATTTAGGCTTACATGATACTATGTGTGTCATTTTTCATTTTAATTGTGCAACATTATCTGACGAGGCGATCGCCTGTACATTCACAGTCAGTCATGAGATCTTAAATAAGAGCTGCATGCTGCTTTGCCAGAGGAATAATCGCAATCTGATTTTTTAAATGTTGAATGTTTTTATTGAATGTCTTTGCATGTTAACCAATCTCCCATTTCTGTCAATATAGTCATTGCACGCTATAACCTTAAAACCAGATGATCGATGATATGACTTGTTTTATGATCAACCCAGTTATTTTTGTATGATCAACTCTGGAAGTATAACTTCGTTAACATTTTTTTTATCTAATTACTGGAGATTGCAAAGCGAATGAGTGAAAGCAACTGGGACATTGTTTTATTTGCATCATTTTTACTCTTAATCTGGTGTCGTGCAACATATCTAATTTAAATATTATGCAGGAAACAGAAATCCGCTCTTCTATCCAGATACAGAGGCTACTTAATGTGACCAAATGTAAACTCACCATGTCCTGATTGGCTAATGATCCGATCTGCTTGATCAGATCACGGTGATCGCATGTTAATGCCAAGTGTAAACGCAGCCTTTGACTCACAATAGTCACATCCATGTGATCGGCCTCTTACAACGAACACACTGCTGAAGTTTCATCAAGATCAGTTAATGTATGCAGAAGTTTTAACACACTTCCTTTTTGATTTATTTACTTACTTTTTCGATTTATGGACCAAGTTAATTTAATTAATACACTAATTATATAAAACTATTGTCAATGCACTACAATTAAACAGGTTATATGCCTTTACTTATAAAAAAATAAAAATAAAAACTTATTTAAAAAATACCAGGCTTAAGAAATGTATTTACTTTAGCAGGCCAGACACACAGTGAAATGATTTTGTTCACCTAAACAAATTTTTAGTTACTAAACAGTTGGACAATGGGAAGAAAACTCTGTTGGAAACATTCCTGTATCCCGGCTGGTACTCAGCCAGGTGTAAATCAAAGGCCAGAGTTAAGCGGCAAATTAACGGCGGAGATTTAATCATCTGTATGTGCCTGCTATTGTCTGGGGATATACACCAATGTCCCGGTCCAGCGCCCGACTTTGGACCTAGGAATGCAGCTGACCTGGGTGGAGGAGTGCATGGAGATATTGAGGGGACAGAGCTAGGCTTGGGAAACACAACGGTATTCCTGGATGAGTGCAAACAACCCATGAATTTTGATCCACAGCTCAGTTCAGTTCAGCCACTCTATGCGGTTTTGGAGGATGCCAGCAAAGTTAAGCCAAATGTGGATTCATTCCTTTCAACAAGGGGACTTCACTTGCTTCATCTTAACATCAGAAGCCTTCTCCCTAAAATCACAGAGATTCGTCTCCTCAGTAACAGCAATAAGGTGGGACTTTTTTTGTTTTACTGAGACATGGCTGGACGACTCCATTAAGGATGCTGAAATTGAAATAGAGAACTATTTTTTAATCCGGAGAGACCGAAACCGTAAAGGTGGAGGTGTGTGTGTCTATGTGAGATCGGACATTGGTTTTAATCAGAGAACGGACTTGAATAATGACCAAATTGAAGCGGTCTGGCTAAACATTTTGTTGCCGAAGAGCAAGCCTATTTTAGTTGGTGCATGTTACAGGCCACCTGACAAGACAATGTTTTTTGAAATTCTGGAAGAAGTTTGCTCAAACTGTACGGACTTTGTCAAATCAGAAGTTATTATGATAGGAGATTTTAATACTGATATTCGAAAAACTGAACTTTCTGGCTACAAGGCGTTGACACATTTTTGTCGTTCATTTAGTTTACATCAGCTGATCAAAGAACCAACACGTGTCTGTTCTTCCACTCAAACCATTATTGACCTTGTTCTAGTGTCAGAAAAGTCTAGGATAACAGAAAGTGGGGTAATTAATTATGGTCTGAGTGATCATTCTATTGTTTTCTGTACTCGAAAGCTCAAGAAAGCAGCGCTCAATTGTCATAGCTCTTTAAGAATCAGGTCGCTGAAAAGGTATAGCAAAGAAGCACTTGATAACTGCTTGAATTTAATAAACTGGTCTGTTGTATTGCAATGTAAGGAAGTTGATAAAGCATGGTGCTCATTTAAATGTATGTTTTTAGAAGTTGTAGATAAATTAGCCCCTTTTAAAATAGTAAGAGTTAAACAGAGGACAGAACCCTGGATAAGTGATGATATTCTCGAGGCAATTAGGATGAGAAATAAGAAGTATGAAACATTCAAGAGAAACAAAGATGATCAGAATTGGGCAGAGTACAAAAAGTTGAGAAATGAAGTGAGCAGATTAGTGGTCAATGCTAAAAAGGCCTATTTTAATGAAAAAATTGTGCAATATAGAAATGACTCAAGTAAGTTATGGAAGTCCCTCAAGCAGTTTGGCTATAGTAACAGGTTGAAAACAAAAACTAGTAACATAACTCTTGATTTGGGGAATAATGTCACAGCAGAAAAGGTGGCAGTGGCAGATAGTTTTAACAATTACTTCTCATCAGTTGCTAGTAAACTGGTGGAAAAACTACCTGTCCAGTCAGGGCAGTATGGTGAAAGTCACATCTTTGACTTTTACGCTCAGCAAGAGGTCAAAGCAGACAGCTTCTCATTTGAAAAGGTGTCAGAGGCCGTTGTACTTGAGAAGCTTAAGAACCTAAATAGCTCAAAAGCTACTGGCCTTGACAATATTCCATCTAGATTCTTAAGAGATGCTGCTGAGGTTGTAACCCCATGTATCACCCATATCATAAACTTGTCTATTGAGCAAGGATATTTCCCTAATGATTTCAAGCTTGCCAGAGTGATTCCACTTTACAAGAAAGGGAGTAAATTAGACCATGGAAACTATAGACCTGTTTCTATTCTGTGTAGTATGTCAAAGATAATTGAAAAGATTATTTTTGAACAGATTGACAAATATTTAGCATCACACAATCTACTCTATGAGTTTCAGTCTGGCTTTCGTAAATCACATTCCACTGACACCTGTTTACTGTATTTAACTGACCACATTAGGAGGGAGGTAGATAAAGGTCATTTTTGTGGTATGGTCATGTTAGACCTACAGAGGGCCTTTGATACCGTTGACCATGGTATTTTGGTATGCAAATTAAAAGCCATTGGTTTTAATGACTTAGCAGTCAGATGGGTGAGGTCTTATCTGAAGGACAGGAAGCAGGTGGTGGATATTGGAGGAACAATGTCTCAACCACAATATATAGAATGTGGGGTTCCTCAAGGCAGTGTCTTAGGCCCACTTTTTTTCCTTCTGTATATAAATGACCTTAAGTCTGTATGTTCATGTGGACTTTTTTTATATGCAGATGATTCTGCGTTATTGGTTTCACATAAAGATAAAAACATAGTTGAAAGAACTCTTAGTGTAGAACTATCAAAAGTCAGCAGGTGGATGTCAGACAATAAACTATCACTTCACTTAGGGAAAACGGAAGCCATACTGTTTGGGTCAAAAATAAAGCTGAGAAGATCCCCTGGTTTTAAGATTTTAGTTGGGGATAGCAAGATTAATGTAAAGGACTCAGTTAGTTACCTTGGTTGTGTGCTGGACTGCCACTTGTCTGGAGTGGGCCAAGCGCAAAAGGTGCTTACCAAGGTAAATCAAAGAGTACGTTTTTTGTCCAGAATCTCTAAGTTTTTGGACAAAAGAGCAATGTTGATTCTGGCAAGTGCTCTAATTCAGCCTTATTTTGATTACGCGTGTTGCTCTTGGTACAATGGTGTCTCAAAGCACCTGAAACATAGGCTTCAAACTGCTCAAAATAGGGTTATAAGGCTTATTTTGAACCTTCCCATGAGATCTCATCTTGATATTTCTCATTTTGAGGCTATTGGGTGGTTAAAAGTAGAAGATCGAGTTTCTCAGATTCACCTGTGCATGGTACATAGAACTGTGCATGGGGTGAGTCCCCAAATATTTGATTAATTATTTTAATAAAGTGAGAGATGTTCACAGCTACTCCACCAGGGGCAGCGCTACTGATTTTGTACCTCCTAGAGTTAAGAGTAATTTAGGTAAAGAGTCCTTTTTGTATGTAGCAACAAGCTTGTGGAACAGTTTGCCAGGAAATCTAAAGATGATCAGAAGTGTAGTAGGTTTTAAGCTGGCACTGAAAAAATGGCTCAGATGTCAATCTTAGCATGATAATATTTTATGGTTTTGTCTTGATGGTTCTATTTAACATGTGTGTGTGTGTATATGTATGTGATATGTATAGGTAAATGTGTTTATGTATGTATGTATATATAGATGTGATGATTGATGCTTGATTTGTTGCCACTTGCTCTGCCCCTCCCCCCTCCCCCGGGACCACAATGGAAATAAGCCCTAGGGCTTTATTGTGTTATCCTGACTTTGTTTTGTTTCTTTTAATGTATGGTGCAAAGATGTATCATATTTTAAACAAAAGGGTCAAATAAATCAAATCAAATCAAATCAATGATTAAGCCCCCTCCCCCTACACACACACACACACACAGACTGTGTGACAGGCCTAGGTTAGAAAGAGCATGATCATATTCAAACTACAATATCTGACTTTCTGTGGGTTTGAGCTTATTATTGTTAATTAGAAAGTTGTTTGGCTTGAATAGAACAATATACACGGCAAGTTTTGTAACTGTCAGTAAAACTAACCAAGTTATAACACACTTTTATGTGTCCTTTTTTAGTCAAAAAAATCCGCCACGGCCAAACCGTTCGAGATATCAAAAATCCGTCCGGAATATAGCATCCTCAATGTCTTGACTTCATGCACACCGAGTTTGGTAGTGATTGGTAACAGCATGGGTTGTAATTTGATGTTTTTCTAGGACAATTATTTAAAAAAAAAAAACATAATTCCCGACTTCCGTTTGAACTGTCGTAAAACTTAGAGCACGAAAGTTGTTTGGCCTGATGTGATCTATGAGTGTACCGAGTTTCATATTAATCCATGCACGTGTGTTTGATTTATGGACAAATGTTCGAATCCCTAAAAGAATGCATCCTAAAAGAATGGTAAAGTTTGATGCGTCGCCACGGCAACAGTTTCAAAGATATCGAGAATCCATTCACAGGTCTTCATCTGCCGTGTATGTACATTATACAGATGAAGTTTGAAGCAAATCGGGTAAAAATTAAGAGGGTGATTTCAAAGCATTTTGAAAGTGACACACTTCCTGCTGCCAGTTGGTGGCGCTATAACTTTGACTCACAATAGTCACATCCATGTGATCGTCCTCTTACAGCGAACGCACTGCTGAAGTTTCATCCAGATCAGTTAATGTATGCTGAAGTTATGACACACTTCCTGTTTCACGTTTCTCGCCATAATTTCGTTTCCTCGCCACGGCCAAACCGTTCGAGATATCAAAAATCCCCACACAAACTTTCATCCTCAATGTCTTGACTTCACGCTGACCGAGTTTCGTCGAATTTGGATCAGGAGCTCTAGGAGGAGTATTTAAAAGTTCATTGCGTGTGTTTTACAAAAAAACCTCAATAGCCGACTTCCTGTTGGGCTGGGGTAAAAAGCAAGAGCGCGAGGTATAGATGAAATTCTGCTATCGACATGTGTACCGAGTTTCATATTATTACATGCAAGTGTGTTTGAGTTATGGACCAGGTGTTCGGACCCCATTCCAGGGGGCGCTGACGAGCCGCCCTGCCACGCCCGGGTACCAGCTTCAGCCCGGCTCTGATGGCCAGAGGGTTCTGACCCGTGTGCAAAGTTTCAAGAGTTTTCAGAGCATGTTAAGGGCCCCAAAAGTGCCCGAATAGTCGCTAAAAAAAAAATAAAAAAAAAATAAAAAAAAAAAAATAAAAAAAAATAATCGGAAGGAAAACAATCAGGGCTCTGCGCCTTTAGGGCTCTAGGCCCTAATGACATTAGGAGGATCTGGCTAATATCCAAATATCAATTAAGTGCATTCATTGGCCACAGCACGGCATGGTAAATTGATGACCATAGTTTTATGAAAATATCATCACAACAAAAGTCATCTTGTATTCGAATAGAGTCACTGAGTCACTGCTCATGATTCAGTCATCTGCCTGACAGTAAAACCACCTATAGAACAAGAATATCTTGTTTTCTGAAAATACTATTTTGAAATGAATACAGTGTATTGAGATTGCAATTTTCAATTTAGTTTAGGACAACTGAAATAAAGGCAAACCTTGAAAACCATGCATTAAGCCTCAGATACAAGTACATTTAAAGAGCACCTATTATGGAAAATTCACTTTTACATGGTGTTTGTACATAAATGTGTGTTGGCAGTGTGTGAGCAAAACCACTAGCCTGATGAATGCCAGCCCGAGCTCCGCCCACAACATTTTTTGGACATGTGAAGTTCAATCATCGGACTGTATCCATTGAGGAGCTAGTTATGATCAGGCAAACAATGTTGCGCCAATCAGAATTGCCAGGGCGGGCTTTATACGATGATGGACAGATTGATCTGCCAAGTGATATGTCACCACGTTCATGCAACGACAGCGCTAACATGAGTTTCCCTCAGAGATAACTGCAGCTGTGCGCTAAAGTCTTGCTAAAAGAAATCGACAGCGCATTAATTCAAGACCCAAAGACACCTCCAGTAACAGTAAGTGTATTTTATGATTTTTGAGCAAATAGTAATTTCAGTCGATATCAGCCAATTCAACAACAAATGCGTCTAAAGTTGTTGTTGTCGTAGGATTTCTGTGTATATAATTTAAACCTTGTTTGTATAGTGTGTAACCACACGTTTATATATATATATATATATAGTTTGTTAAAAACTGCACGTTGTTGTTCTGTAAGTTAGCCTTCTTCTCACATTTGCCACAGAAGCATCTGTATGACTATGTAAACATGATGCAACAGGTCCCTCGCATAAATGTAATTTCGCTTGTACGTACTGTAGCAAACTTTATCACAGTATGTGTATGTAGTTTCAAAAAATTCCGCCAACATTAGTGTTTGTGTGTGTGTGTGTTGCACATCCATAATTTAAAGGAGACGCAATTACAACTCTATAAGTACATAACTGTATTAAATAACCATACCGAGACGTCCTGGTCCATTTTCATTTGTGTTTAATCTGCCGGAGTCTCTTTGTCATCTGGGTCTGATCAGAGACTATTTATATGTTCCGATTCAAACATGTACGGCTGAAAGACATACAAAACAGCGGGTCTCTCACTCTCAGCCCTTCTGCTTACCGACTGCCATAGGTATCGAGTTCACGCCCTCATCCAAAGGCAGGGCGGGGATATGCAGCTCATTTGCATGTAAGGTCGTATAGACCAAAACAGGTCCTTTTTAAACAGACCCCAAAAATGACATTTTCAAATAGTTATAAAAAAATTAACTGTGGGGTATTTTGAGCTTGAAACTTAACAAATACATTCTAGGGACACACAAGAAACCAAGATATTACATCTTGTAGAAAGGGGCATAATAGGTGCCCTTTAATGTACTGTAACTTAAAAGTCATCAAATAAATCCCCAATAGTGTGTATGTGTGTAGGTATATTTCATATGAAATGACATGACCCCATTTTTGGTTCAGTCGCCTGTTCCAAAATCCAATTACATTTTAAAGGCTCAGACAACACTACACCATCAAGGTTGATGTGATCTGCAGTTATGGGTATTACTAGGCATGTTACATCCTATTACCCAAACCAGATCAGGCTAATAGAGTAATTCTAAAGTCCAAACGGAACAAGTGGTCTAAATAGTTTAATGTTCCTCTTTAGACCACATATGGCCACATACAGGAAGGCTAACTCTGAACGCTACTTCCTGTAAACACTGACACACCAATGCTAAAAATTACAGCATACACATGTAGCTGGCTTTTCATATTGCACATATTTAACAAAATCTGTGGAATATTCGATGACCAAAAATGACACAGTGACTGTGTCAGTCATTTATTTGAGATTATGACTGTATTATGACTCAGTGCAAGCGAACAGCACAGTGCTCTGACACAGCAAAGAACAGCTTTCAAGAGTTGAAGAAAGAGATTTGCTTGCTCAAAATGTTATTTTTATAATGTACAAAATACAATTTTATAATAAATGCCTTCTAAATAAGAAGCTTTAGTTAGTTTCGGGAAAAAGACAATTTAAAAAAATAAATAAAATTATGGAGGCTGAGTTAATTCAAAATTAAATAAACACTTGAATATTTTTCAAGAAAATGATAAAGAAAAGAGGGAAACAATGTCTATTTAATTAGTCAGACAACAAGAAGCATCTACAGAGGCATCACCTTAGTCACATGAAGATAATATTATTAACCAGAATGATACAAATCACAGGGAAGAAACAACTTCACCAAACAATGTGCAATAAAGATTGTGAATGTACAGTATAAAGTCAACTAGGCAAAAATCAGCAAGAGCTTCAGGACTAATTCCAAATATAATCAACAATCAAACATCAGTCAACTTGTGTGTTGTCTAATATTATCAGACCTTCCATCTAGATTTGTCTACTTGTCTCAGGTAACAAGAATTGTTTTGATATGTGTAGTTGTATTACTGTCTTGACCTTCAAAAAAGTATGCTTACCCATAGCCACCAACAGCAGGAAGGACAGAAGTGATAAGCCATCTTTCTATGAAGCAAATCCTTCTATTTAGTCCAAAATAATGTTCTAGAGTCTCTACTTTTGTGAAGTTTATTTGAATGTTCATTACTTTTGTACCTCTCTTGTCTTTGAAACTAGCCTGTGCCTGTGAGTACAAGGTGATGTAAAAATTACTCTTCCTATGATGACCAATACTGAGATGAGAGAAGCAACAGAGAGAGAGAGCTTCCTCTTCAAGGCCACGTGCAGAAGACGCCCACATAACACAAAAACTCCAAACATTAAAATAACACACTATCGGTCCTGGAAAGGTTTCCATTTTGAATGAAATTCAAGATTAGGAGGATATTCTTAGCGGTCAGATAAAACAAAATATATAGCCACTGTGAACCATAAAAATCAACACTGCAATAACTCGATTCATACAGCAGATGGCAATATTTATACACTCAGAAGACCTCAACAAAAAAAGACAAAAATCTCTCAGTAAAAATAAAAACTTTACTCTTAAGAAATGAAGAAATGTCAATACTCCACAAAAAACAAGGCAGCGATCTTAAGCTCCTTAACACATTTAAACTTAATTTATGTTTGTCCATAAATGTGTCCATAAAAACTTTTCCACACATTTGTTACATGATCATTATTAAATTCGTTTTACCTTGATTTACACAATCTAACTCGCTACAAGCAGTGTATCTTTGTTAGAAAATGCTCTACCATTACACACTAAACTTTAAAGCACTACCTCTTTCTGTCATCAGACTGCATTCCTGCACCACCCACACTAACACACACACACATAAAAACACAAGCTCGAGTTAGCCTCCAGACCGACAAACATGCATATAAATATAAACATTCAGCTTTAATGACCCTATGGCCAAAATAACTATTTCAATCTGCACTTTAACAAGCCTTTAAGTCCATCAGATCTGGAAAACATCATTAGCCAAGCACTGCATGCCAGAAAGGGTCATATGACAGCTGTTATTCACATTGTTGGGGAACTCCTCCAACATCTGGTCTCTAAAGTTTGGTGACATCATCAGAAGCCAACAAGCAATTTCTCCATCTTTGGTTGTTGTACACTTTCCATTAGAACATGATGAGGAACTCAACTCTTATGTAAAATGCATGCTTATCCATGTGCAATGTTGGGCTGGGCAATTACATTTACTATGTAATTGCCCATTTACAATTACTCAATATCTTTCAGCCTTTTAGCAATATCAGAAATATATCTAAATATTTTGGATCATTTTGCAATGGCTTATGTGCACCC
Organism: Hybognathus amarus; assembly: GCA_030378365.1. Classification (NCBI taxonomy): domain Eukaryota; kingdom Metazoa; phylum Chordata; class Actinopteri; order Cypriniformes; family Leuciscidae; genus Hybognathus; species Hybognathus amarus. The sequence continues at coordinate 356,009 of JAQIUQ010007295.1, read as the reverse complement.
AAAAATTGAAATTCGGTCATCATTTACTTGCGTCAAACAATTTGTGTGCTACATTAGAAGTCTTTCTGAAGCCATACAATGTTTTAGGTTAGGAATGGACCAAAATGTCATTGTTCCTTTAGTAAACAAACTAGATGATGGAGTGAGAGAATTGATGACTTTGATGAAGAATTAACACAAGAAAAATATCTTGCAGAAGCTTGCACCTTAATTGGCAAGGTGACAAGTCCTTTAAAATCACAACTGGTAACAAAAAAGGTATATTATTGCTTAAAAATGCAAAAAAAATAAAAATAAATAAAAAAATAAATTTCCTGCTATGAAAAGTTGTCATATTCGTAGTGCTGCCTAGCCTGAGAAAACCCAGGCCATGTCCACACTATGTTTTAATTTGAAAACATATATTTTCTCTCTCCGTTTTGGCCTTCCGTCCACAGTGAGACGCCGTTTTAAGTCAACGAAAACGTATCTTTTGGAAAACGCTCTCCAAAGTGGATAAATTTGAAAACGCCGTTTTGCGTTGTAGTGTGGACAGTGAAATTTAGTCATGTGTCATGTGATCCATGTAGTACCAATAGATATTCATGTTTATCGGTATTGTGCCTGTTATGTGTTCATTTTTATACTGTTGCTAAAATAAGTTACTTTCTATGTTACTTAATATGTGCTATTCTTCATAGCACAGTACTGCAAAGATGACAGATAATGTACTCACATTTGCTGTCCTGCGGCAAAACAGGAGAGCAGTTGCGTTTTAGACCAAATGGTGACTGAATGCGACCTGGATGCATCAGTGATGGTGAGATATTTAGCTAAATAAAACTATCCTGTTAAAAGAATTGCGCGATAACTTTATTTATTTATTTTCCCCTCTGTATCGTCTCAGTGAGCTTTTGTGAAGTTTCACGCATGCGCAGTTTCTCATCCACACTGAAACGTCGGAAACGTCGGAAAACGCTAGTGTGGACGGAGAGCGTTTTTAAACGAAAACCCTTCAGGTTTAAACGAAAAAATTTTCAAATGTATGCGGATTAATGTGGACATAGCCCCAGACAACTTCCGGCAAATTTAGATTTGCTCTACAAGTTAGTCTGGCAAAGAGCTCATTCAAGCCCATTTCTAATCCATCAAAATCTCCACACCAATCAGAAAACGTTGGGGCGGGCTTTACATGATGACCACAGCACAGCGACGGAACTAGGGGTGTGACGGTTATAGTTGAACACCGTCATTAGAACGTACACGTTTGCGATGGCGTAAGATGCACGCAAACGCACCAGGGTTCGGTGAGAAGTAAGTCTGAGTGTGATACCAGACCAACACTGCGGGGGCGCCGGGAACAGTCGATGCTCAGGGTCGACCGCAGCAAACGGCCACAGTGTGAAGAGCACCACCACCCCCATTGCCTCCACAATTTTTCATATCAAAGTAGTGAAGGCGGTGGGAGGGGAAGGAAGAGGATAGCAGATAGAACCAGCAAGGCGTGCACAGCGAACAGACTGGTGTGTGGAGGTGAATTACAGTGAGTCGTTTGAGACGGGAGACTAAAATTAAATAGGTGGTCAATAGTAAAGCGACACGTCGACAAAAAAATTGCCGTCGACTAATTTGCATGGTCGATTACGTCAACATTTTAGTATATCTACTTTTTATATCTTATAATGTAATGTAGACTAGTTTCAGCTTAATCCAGTTAACAGATGTAATTCAGTATTGTTTAACCAAAATGTTTGAATGTACCTAGAACATCATAAAAACAAAATTTTGTAACTCTTGACTTGAACAGAAAATACAATCCAAGTAAAAAACTGCAACACGATCACAAAAGTAATAATCAGCAATGACAAAAAATTATATTGACGCATCCCTGAGTAAATATTAAATAGATTACCTATCCCTATTGAAAAACAATTCTTAACAGGTATATATATGTGTGCATGTGAATGGTAAAATGAGGGACAAGGAATAAAACACCAAAAATTCTCAGCATACTTTCACTTACCGATCTTTCTCCAACTTTTTCTTTGTGCGGCACTGCGACTTCTGCGAGTTCTCACGTGGGCAAGAGGACCATCAGCAGAGCTTTCTGTTGGGGCAGATCTTCGAGACATACTCTCTTGAACGTTTCTGAACAAACATAGAAGGGCCAACAGTCAAGCTTCTTTAGTCTATTCAAGGAAATTCTATGTAACACAACTTGGGATACGCTGACACTGATTTTTGATCACTCTGAATTATTTGCCAATCCCAAAAGTTGGATGGCTATGCAATTAGAGTGACCAATTTAAGATGGTGCACATAATTACTGTTTACATTTGTGCATTGATAAACACACACAAAAAACTATATGGTGGGATTGAGTGTATGAGAGAGTGAGTTCTTCCACACCTGTTGTACTTTGTCCCTGTGTGATGCACGGTTCTCTCTCAGCCCCTGGGATGCCAGCTCCCAGTCTGGACTTGATAAAGGATCAGTGACGGAGAAGGTTCCAACCTGACTAGTGGGTACCAATGTCTCTTTCCTAGCTAATGGTGTTGCAGGAGAAGGAACCAAAATTCCACTTGACCCCATATTTAAAGGTACTGAGGTCCAGCATCTTTCTGGGGTCAGTATAGGGTCTACAGGGGGACCAACACTTGTTTGTGTAGTCCACATAGGAGACTGAATTGGAACCATGGGTGGTGCAAGAGAGGGATGCTGTGCTGGAGTAAAGGCAGGAGTCATGGAAGAGGTAGTACTGGGTGTTACAATAACACTTAAACCTCTATCCTCTTGCTGCAAGATTTTCTGCTCAAGACCACCAGGTCTAGTGCTAATTGGTCTTCTGGATCCCTCCATGGCTGATACCCAAAGAGGCTCATCTACAGTCAACTCTGCTTGATTATGTCCCCAAACATTAGTGTGTGCAGGCGGCAAAGTTGAGATGGGCTGTTGAGTGCCAAAGGCCCAATCTGAGGTCTCAATCAATGAGTGAGGTTGTGGCCTAGGTCTTTCTGTATCAAATGGCTGTGAATGAGGTTGGGCTTGGTGCAGAATTTGAGGTTGCAAAGGTGGCGGAAGTTGAGTTCTCAGTACGTTCAGCTGGGGTGGGCTGGGAAAGCCGGGGACTGAGGGTGGAACTGGGGATGAGAAGGAGACTGACCTTGAGATGCTGTTTGGGGCTGGAGAATATTGGTTTGTATGGCCTGTGGACGAGCTTGAGTCATTGAACTAACACCTCCTGATTCTAAACCTCCAAATCCAGGTAAAGGGAAGGTATCAGGTTGGGTTTGGCTCCTGAACGAGTCAATGTCTAAGATAGCTGGTTTGTAAACCTCATCAGGATGAAGTGAGGGCTGCTTCCATCGGAGCTGTGGGGCTATTCTCGTGGCTATCTCTACCTGTCCTAACACCCAGAGACACTGCATCCAGATCTAGAACTTTAGGCCGAAGAGAAGATGTAGGTGTTGCCTTCTCTTGCTCTGTCTCTGTCCAGTGTTCGATCTGTTCCTCTCTGCCATTCAGGCTGCTGTTTTCTCTCTTCTCGTTCTTTTTTTGATCTCCGTTTCGCTTTCTCTTGCTGGAGTGGCCTTTCCTGCTGTTTCTGCAACTCAAAATCAAGAAGCTGTTGTCTCTCAAGCTCCTTAATCCTCTCAAGTTCCTCCAGCTCTTTCTTGGTCTCTCTCTCCTCTGCTTTCTGCCGCTTCCATCTCTCAATCATTATCTCTCCTTGCTTTTGTCGTTCAAGTTCTTTCTGCCTTTCAATCTCCTTCTGTCTTTCAATCTCCTGTTGTCTCTCTAACTCTCGTTGTCTTTCAAGTTCCCTTTGCCTGTCCAGTTCTCTCTGCCTTACCAACTGTCTCTGTCTTTCCCTGTCCTGCTCTTTCTGTTTCTCCAGCTCTCGTTGCCTCTCCAATTCTCGCTGCCTTTCTAACTCTTTTAGCCTCTCTATCTCTCTCTTGTTTTTCAAGTTCTCTCTGCTTCTGTCTTTCAATTTCCCTCTGTCTCTCCAACTCCAGCTGTCTCTCTCTTTCTCTCTCTATTTCCTTCTGTTTTTCAAATTCTCTCAACCTAAGCCTCTCTTGGTTGAGCATTCTCTCTTTCTTCTCGCTCAAACTCTTTTTGTCGTTGCCTCTCAAACTCTCTCTGTTGCTCAAGTTCTTTTTCTGCAGCCTTCATTCTTTCATATTCAATTTGTTTCTGTCGCTCCTTCTCTCGTTTCTGCCATTCCATTTCCCTTTGTTTCTCCAATTCCCTATGTCTCTCCCTCTCTAGTTCTCTCTGTCTTTCTAGCTCTTTTTGTCTCTCTTTCTGTATCTCAGCTTCTATCCTTTTCTCTCTTTCAATTTTGCTTTGTTTTTCAACCTCCAAGTCTCTCTGTTTCTTGATTTCTCGCTGCCTTTCCAATTCCTTAATCTTTTCGATCTCTGCATGTCTCTGTTTCTCTATTTCCTCCCTGGATGCTTTTTGCAGTTCTCTTTCTTGTAATCTATGATCTGTTCTCTAGTCCAGTGTCATTGTCATGCAAAGCTCTCTGGAGTGCAGCTTCCAATGAAGGATTTCTTCTAAATTGAGCAGTTGGATTTTGAGAACTCCACTTCCCTGATCTAAGAGTGAAATCCTCAAATGTAACATCCTTCATCCGTCTGTCCTCTCCACCCACCATACTAAGTTTACCTCTTCCAAAAATCACTTCATCATCCACTCTCTGACTCTGATGCACAGGCTCTTGAATCTGACCTGTCAGAGCAAAATAAGTGGCTCTGGGTTTGTTCATTTGGTCTTCAGCATCTAGCATCTTAGGCCGTTTGGGTGCAGCAACATCCTCTCGTTCCCTTTCCCTGTCCCTTTGTGCTTCTAACAGTTTCTTACTTTCTGCTTCACTCTCTTCATCATCTTCCTCCAATGCTGCTGCTGCAGCCATGTGCAATTCCATTTGCCTCTGTATCTCTTCTTCCATCTTTCTCACCATCTCTTTCTGTCGTTCCCTCTCGGTTTCAATCTCTCGGTCTGCCTCTGTGGCAGTCCATTTCTGTAGTGCTCCTACTCTGAGGTAACGTGGAATGGCTGCTTCATCCTTGTGCAGGTCACTTATCCCATGGGTGGGTCTGTCGTCTTCACCTTGAGGAACTGATCGCCGTGAGCGTGAGCGTGAGAGCTCTGTCCTCAAGCTGAGCGGTTGGCAAAGCCTCACTAACAGCACGGCTCTCACCAAACAAAGCTACAGTACCAAAGACATGCTCCATGCGTACAGGGCTGGAAGGAGAAACTTGCTCTCTATAGGTTGCTTTGACCAAACTTCCAGGATCATCATCTTCAAGAGATTTAAAGTTGTTGTCCTGAACTCGCAAAGAGTGGCTACGTCTGGGCATGGGTTTGATTGTGCTTTCTCGCTGTGCTCTTGTGCCTGGTGAAATGCTATCTTCCATGACTTGAACATTATGCCTCTCCACCACATGTTCAAACATAGATGCTCGAACTGTTTGCACTCCATCACTATTAAAAGCAGAGTGGGTAGGCAAGTCATGAACGCCAAGTGATGGTACTTTTCTGTCCTCCTGTTTGTTGAACTGTCCTTCAATCATGGAGTAATCAAACTAAAAAATAAAATAAAAGATACAATTAAGTATATTTACATTTCATTTGGCTTTGGTTTTGTTAAGCATAACCTTTTTGGATTTATCTGCAGATGTTTTGCCTCTTTTTCTGAAAAGTAAGTAAGAACCTGAAACTCAGGTTGACTTTCAGTCAGACAAGATTAGATTTTCTACAACTGTGATCCCTAAAGCCAAGTTCACACTACAGGATTTTAAGCCCGATTTAAGCCTGATTTGCAAATCGTTGAGCTCGCCGACAGGTCAGGTTGGGATTAGCGGATGATGAATGCTTGCCAATCTGTTAGTATGAAAGAGCCAACAACGCATCAAAGACGCTCGCCGACGCCTCACAGACCCCAGAAAAATATCTAGCATGCTAGACATCCAGAGCTGTCGCGCAACTCAACCTCAGTGATGTCATGAGCTCCAGCCAATCAGAGCAAGGCATGGGTTGATGTAACCAGCCTTTTTCTTTTTTAGCATTTTTCTTGTCAGAGCAAATCATTGTGCAAACAGTTTGAAGCACTAGTTTCTGTCTGACGTCCATATTCGCGTGTTGTGTTCTTCGTCTTCTTTGCTGGGTATTGACAAACGTGCTGTTTTGCATCGTTTGTCTTTTTGCGTGATTTTTCGTGACAAAACGTGGTTTGTAGACAAGATAGAATCGTTGGGTGACAGAGTTGTTGTCAGCTTGTGTAGTGCGTTACCTCCTGTTGCGGATCAATCACATTGTGTTGTGTGGTGTGAACAGCTCAACAACTGGAATACTCCTGATTTCACAGAGAGCAGTCATGTAGTGTGAACCGCACAGTTCAGCCCAACATTTTAAAATCATGTAGTGTGAACAAGGCTTAAAGAAGCAGCATGTGACGACCCCCCTCCCACCTCCCCCCTACCCTACCTGATGGCTGTGTACAGTATGTGTATTACATGAGTGATTTAGAGTCAAACTTTGGGAGGGAAATTAATATGTTTCTACTCCATAGAGCAAATCAGCAACAGAAAGAATGCAATACAATCTCATTTGATTACACTACAGATTATCAAATCTTGTAAATTGCTTATCTAAGTTATTCTTTCACAGAAAAGTGTATAAAATAGATGATAAGGAGGAAGTACAAGATGACGAAACAGCTGGAAACAACTAATGTGGATTGTATTGTATTTTAATAAACATAGAAAGTCCAGAAAACAGGGGATTGAGAAAGAAGCAAACATGAGAACACATAAAAAGGGAGAGGAGCTTGACGTGTGTGACAGTGAAATGGGATCCGTATGCTCTTTGTCAAAGCTCATAAAGCAGGGTGGGGCATGAAGGGGCCATAATCAAAGAATCCTCTTCTCTCACAAACTGACCTTTCCCACCCCCCTCCCTTCGAAGCGTGCATGTTTCATAATCACAATATGACTAACGCTACGACTCAGGTTACACGTCTTTGGAGTGCCGCACCTTCTGTGACATCAGAAGTGCCTTTTTCAACCTCATTTGTTATTCCTCTCTCTCTCTCAATGTGAAATTTATTTTTCTTCGTATTGGAAATTTCTTTTGGTCATTTACAAAGAGTGAGGAATGTTAATTTTGAGACTGTGACCGCAATTAGGCAGTTACTGTCCCAAATGTCATAAACGATTTTTCTATTTATTTAAAAAAATAGATCAAGCACTACATGTTTTCTGTACTGGTGAAAAATGCAGAAAATGTTCAATTACACATTTATATTATAAATCATTAGTAACAATCAATTCATTAGTTCAGGCAAATTGTTATTAACTTTTATGTAATAGTCAACAGAGTGTGCTGTGGTGTCATTGGTATGAAAGAAAAGGTTCAATAATGTAAAATTTTCTTATGTAGCCTACTTTAAAAAACAAGGAGTGTCTTACTGCACCTTGTAAAGATAATTGATTAGTGGAGTATGACTAATAGCAGTGGTTCACATTCCCATACCTTTGTGTTGAGATCTTCCTCAACCAGCTGGGGGCCTTTGGACTCATTGGAACTGAGGCTGTCAAGCTCTGATTCAAATCTGTAAGCAAATCACAAATACTGCTTTCTGTTCTCATCAAAATGATCTGAGGAACCTGATAAATGAATGCCACCACATTATTACCAGTGTGAAACTATATTTTCTTTGAGCCTTGATTTTCAGATTAGAGAATGTAAATTATGATGAAAGCAAACTGGTAACAATTGTGCTATTTTATGAGGCAACATGTTTTGAGACATCATTACACTTTTTAGAATTCTCTGTGCCAGCAAAAACACAAATATAGCCACGTTTCCACCGCAATTACCAGCTTTGTCCCATGAACTTTTCCCAGGAACTTTTTCCCCAGACCGCTTGCTTACTGCGTTTACAACGCCTACTAAAGTACCGGTCCGGGGCGGGAAAATTATGTAGTGACGTTGAACTGCGTGCAACTGCTCTTCCTAGCCTGCGCGTTTGTTTTGAGTTTTGTATGGAGGAGATTCAAGCTGTGTTGCTTTTGTGTGCGATTGGTTTACTAACGAGGTAATTAACAAAACGGCAGAAAAGAGATGAGCACCGAAAGCGTATTCAGAAAGCTTGTAATGCTAGATATAAAAATAGACGTTTGTAATCACTGGACAGACTGTGAGATGGATGGGATGAACGGGCCCATCGGGCAGAAAGAATAGCATGGTAAGAACCAATCAGCATGTTCAGCACACAAGTCCCACCTCGAAAGTTCCTGAACTCTGAACAAGTACCACCTCGCCAGCAGGGACTTTCTGGGGGGGAATTTTTTTATCTGGAACTTCATTTAGACCCTGGTTCCTGCGGTGTAAACACACCAAGTACCACCCCAAAGTTCCTAGTTCCTGGGGAAAGTTCCTGAGGTGGAAAAGCGGCTTAATACTTATGCACATAATGTAGATCCTTTAATAGTAATTTTTCTGCATTCACGTAATTTCGACTTTTTAGGAGGCAGTAAAACTACAGCAACACTGACAGCTGATTAACTGATGAACACGAAATTGAACATGAAACAGATTAACATGTATAACTATATTTTTCTGAATTACAGCACTAACGTTGTAGACTTTAATAATTAATGCTAAAACAACGGGATCTTACCTTTTAGTACGGTCAGATATTATGTTTCGTGGCTTATATTGTGGCTTCTGAAGTGGTGATAGCGTAGTAGGCACTTCTTCGGTCAGTTCCTTGATGCGCTGTTTTACCCCCACCGCTCCATCAGTATCAGAGATGGACAGCCCTGGTGAGCGAGGCTCCGTCTCTGGAGTATCAACACGTGCCACTGAGAAGGATGTGGAAGAAGAGTCCAAAAGCAGGCTGATGCGTCTCTTTATACTGCTACCTCCAGTATCCTCAGGTTTTGAGTCTTTCTTGGAGTCCTCATCTTTCAATTCCTTCTTTTGAGAACTTTTCTCAAGCACAGGGGCCTTATTTGGCCCTTCTGCCCTTTCAGCACCACGTTCAGCTACAGCACCAATACCCTCTAGTGTTTCAGGAGTGTTTTCTTTGCTGTCCTCCTTGGGAGGTCGCCAGTTTAAGGAAAGCCCAATTGACTCAAACTTTGAGGTAAGGTCAGATGAAAGGGGTCGTCCTTTTCCCCAACGAGGGGCAGGGGATACAACCTGAGGCTCGGACTGATTGGGGTTTTGGAGGAACACAGCTGACACCGGCCTGGGCCTTGACTCTTCAGATCGGGGCCGAAGAACAGTAGGAGAAAGCTCTTCCTTAGTACCAGAATCTTTTTTACTGTCTTCATAATTCAGTCCAATCTCTGATAGGAAGCCCATTGATTTAGCACGAGTAATCGAAGGGCTGGGCTGTTTTTCCGAGAAGCAAAAGGCCATTCAACACCAGGAGTGGAGGCCTGACCATCGATTTTGAGTCGCCCTGGTGTGGCCCCAAAGCTTGTTCTTCTCAGCACGTCCCCAGTTTGGTACGTTCTTAATTTGTTGGAATCAGAACAGGCTGGTTTAGTCGTAGGTGCTGGTTTAAAGGGTTGTGCCACAGGTTTGTTTGTCTGTCCGCTGGGCTTCAGCCCCGTATTAAAGGCAGATGGTAGACTGAGTTTGTTGGCTGGCTGTGGTTTAGGTGTACTGGGCAGGTCTGTATTGTAGGAAACTGGTTGACTGGATTCAGGTCTAGGTTTTGGCTGTGGTTTGGGAGCAAGAATGGGGCGTATAGTAGGATTTTTGTTCACAGTGAAAGGTTTTGGAGTGAGTCTGGGCTTGGGGCCTGGGACAGGTTTTCTAGGCTCTGATGAAATAGTAAGTGTACCCTGGGGGCCACCTGAACTCTCCATCAAGCTCTTGTTGCTAGAGTCTATGAGAGGATTAAGGTGCAGACGACTCCCAACCACACATGGCCGCCCAGCATCAACCTCAACCTGGGCAGCCATCACACCACCTGAAACAAGAAATAAGAGTGGGCTAGCAATCATTTAAATGAATCATAATACATTTCAAGCTGCATTCACACTAACAGTGATCCAATCACTGGATATAGCATAGTCCCAAGGCTGTCAGTTTGTAGAGGGCGGTCCTAAACTGTTGCGGTATTCAACTGTATCTGGCCACAGATTGCTTTCTCCACTCCCTTTGGTCATTTCCTTTCCAAATCTATTCACTGCTCATTTGCATAGCAAGTTAAGCTCTGTCTCACTGCCAACTGTCACTCGTGTCACCAGAAATCACAGGCTTTCATTGAAAATGAGAATGATATCCGGTCATGTTATCGCAGGTATTCGCTGTCACTGTAGACTTTCCTTTAGGTTGGTTGCCAGTTGAAACCACTGGCCAGTTTCAGCACTGCTTAAAGGGTTAGTTCACCCCAAAAGGAAAATTCTGTCAGTAATTATTCACCCTCATGTTGTTCCAACCCCGTAAGACTTTCGTTTATCTTCGAAACACAAATTAAGATATTTTGTTTTAAATCTGAGAGCTGGATCACTCCTCCATTCTAGTCCATAGGCTTCTTGAGGGTTTAAAACTTGTCGGCCTCAAAAAGTTATTCAAGTCATTGTTAAAATAGTCCAAAGTGGTACAGAGCCTCAAGCTTAACTTTATCAAGCGGCGAGAATACTTTTTGTGTGGAAATACAAACATAATTAACGCCTTTATTTCAACTATTCACTTCCTTCTCTTTGTGCCTCTAGTCAGTTAACGTAGTGTGACAGCGCAGAGCTACGTCACACGTAGGCTCACTATTGGCCAACGCTGGTCATGTGTGTGATGCGTGTGTTGTACAACAACAGATCATAAGCAATTACACTAGTTTAACTGACAGGAGGCGCAAAGTGAAGGAAGTGAATAGTTGAAATAAAGTCGTTATTTATGTTTGTTATGTTTTTGCGCACAAAAAGTGTTCTTAAGACTGAGCCACTGTAGTCACTTTAACTATTTTAATGATGTCTTTAATAACTTTTCGGGGCCGGCAAGTTTCAATCCCTCAAGAAGCCTATGGACTACTATGGAGGTGTCATCCAGCTCTCAGATTTCATAAAAAAAAAATCTTAATTCGTGTTCAGAAGATGAACGAAGATCTTACGGGGTTGGAACAACATGAGGGTAAGGTAATACTCGACAGAATTTTTATTTTTGGGTGAACTATCCCTTTAAGTTTAACAAGCGATGAGAATACTTTTTGAGCGCAAAAAACTAAAAAAATAACAACTTCATTCAACTATTCATTTCCTTCTCCATGGGCCTCAAGATAATTTACGTAGTGTAACTGTGGAGCGCACTTTTTTTTGTGCACAAAAAGTATTCTCGGCGCTTGATAAACTTAAGATGTCGCCACTTGGACTATTTTAACGATATAAAATATTTTTCTACTTTTTCTAAGCCGGCAAGTTTCTATCCATTAGAAGCCTATGGAGGAGATGATCCAGCTCTCAGATTTAATAAAAAATATCTTAATTTGTGTTCCGAAGAAGAAGAATGAAAGTCTTAAGGCCATTGCACACTCGAGTACGAAATTCGCATCTGAAATTATCGCACGTTAAAAAAAAAATTCGACCTCACGCCTCCGAAACTTTCGTCCGTCATAAAATTAATCGGATCAGGTTTGATTTTCTGCATTTTTCGCATCCAGAGCCAGCATTTTGAGAGGTCTTTTGACAATTCAGGGCCGGGGGGAGCTCGTCCTCAAATCATTGCACATTTGCGCCGTGCTTTCAGTTTCGGTTTTCAGTTCGATCAAAGTGTTTATGTTCTCTTCTATATTGGATTATGAAATTAATAAACCTCCCCTTTCAATCAGATTGAAATTAAATTTAGGATCGAATAAGATGTGATTGAGCAGACAATTCGATAACTAATGTATTATTTGGGCACAATATATAACAGCCTAGTTGTTTTGTCTGCCCAGCACTTCAGACCGGGCCGGTGCGTGCGTGTGTGTGTGCGTGTGTGTGTGTGTGTGTCCATACCTTAGACATACTGCCAGATCTCCACTCAGAATCGAATTGGTTCACGGAAATTGGTGGTCTTGCTTTTAATATGTGGCTCCAGAATCGCTAGCAAAGCATCAAACTGTCCCACTGACATTCTGAAGTAAATTTTGAATCGCTCAGGGATAAATTCACAACTCCTTGATGAGGTGAAACTCTCCTTCCTCTCGGCGCAATTTCAGGATTGGATGGAAGTAATATTTTCTCTTTCTTCTCTTTTCAATAAGAGAGAGGGCAACAAAATCATCCTCACTGCTTGACGAATCCATTTGGTATTTTTGCGTTTTTTCCCGCAAAGGTTTAATAAATACGCATCGGACTCGGTGTGCAAGGTTTCTATGCGTGACGAATTTTTAGGCTGACGAACATGAAAAAACGCATCCGAAAATTCCGTACTCGGTGTGCAATGGCCTTTACAGGGTTGAAAGAGCATGGGGGTGTAAGTAAGAACTGACAGAATTTTCATTTTGGGGTGAACTAACCCTTTAACATCCAACCTGCCAAGCAGAATCCCTGCAATATAATTTTATAGCACAAAACAAATACAGTGTTTTATGAAATGCTGTTGTAGTGGAGTGTCTATGAACCTTAAGAAAAAATGCTATCTAACCCTCTTCCTCCCCACCACTGTGGACTTGGGAGATAAAGAGCTCACAAGAGCACAATGCACGTTTTACTGACACATCATTAATCACGCTGTGAGAGAGTGTGTATGTGTGTGTGCGGGTGTATTAAATCAGCATGATTGGACATTGTCCAGGAGGGAGGGATCAATTTGCTGAATTAAGATTCCAGACTGAGACAGGTCTGTGCATGAAAATCCTGCTACTATAGGCAAATACAATAAAAAAAGGAATTCACAAAATAACCCAGAGAGCCATTTTTGCTAATGCAATACACATGTCGCTCTTGGAAGCTGTGCGCTAATACAAACACGTGTTCGCACTAAAATTGCCATGCAGACTTTTACAACACACAGACACTCACATTGTAAACAGATTGAAACTGTGATTCACAACACATTCACATACCTGTGCAAATGGCATGCACATGTATGCATTGTGCTTTGTCTGCAGTTTTCCAACATCACAATAATAACTCACCTGCCTGGCTGTCAACCGTCTGCAGTGGAGCCCTGGTTTCTGTGGTAACCGCAGAGTGATGTCATATCATGTGGAGAAGAGGTGGAGCCAGACTCTGTTGCAAGGAATACAGCATGGTCAGACACCGTTACTTCGGCTCAATTAAGGTATCAGTGTGTCTGTTGTAATTTTGAAGTCTCTAAACATGCACGCACATGTACAATTGTTGTCAATGGCACAGCTTCCGGAAATCGTTGAATATCATTATTGAAAAGTCAAACGAGCATGTCGGCAAAGACTTTTGAAGACACAACACAGAACTAATAAACATGTATACAAAATCTACACATTTTTGAAACATGCAAATTAGGCTTCATCAGACTCTTTTACAAACAAATACACTTAAATCACACACATAGACCAAAGCAAGATATTTACCAGCACGAATTGACCTATATCTACAGATTACCAAACAAACCAACACATGTGATATGTCTCTGGTAGTGAAATCTTAGATGTGTGGTTAAACAAAGGGGCAGTGACATGGAAGCAGGGGGATAGCCAACAACGAACAGAAAGAGGGATAATGACTACGAAGGAAGGAAAGGAGGAGGATCCTGGTCAGAGTGCATGCACTCAACTGGCATTCGCTTGTTGACAGGAAACGCCTCTGCAGCTGGAATGTTTAATATCTATAGCTTCAAAACCAGAGTGTTTAGGGAAGTCATTTCTGGCATCCCGTAGAGACACATTTACACACAAACAAGATCTAGCCACTGACCTAGAAACATTAAAGCTGATCTTTACACCTCCATTAAAGTTGGCAGCACTTATCTCACATCAGTTACACTGCAAATCTTAACCTTGGCTGCTTTGGAAGACTTCTTAATAACAGTAAATCTCACACCTCAAATGCTAGAGGTCTAAATGTCACACAGTTAAAATGCTAATGTCACACCTTTAAAATAAAATGATACAGATAATTGCTGTAAATATAACTAATATAATCTTAAATGGTTGAATAGGGTGGTGATGAGATTTAAAAGCTAAAAGATATTAAAACGTGACGTTATTTCTGATCAATGTGAAAGCTCTCAAAGTTTGAGGCAAAAACTTTTACAGGACATTATGTTGTTCTGTCTCAAACTTTGTTACAAGATAGGGCTGTCATGATTCCTCTATTAAATTCAAATGCTTGGTTGAAAATAACCCTGGATTGCAATTTACCCATGTCATTAAACAAGCAAAAGACTAGAGATTAATTATGATTTTTCAAGAACTATAATTGACAGCATACAAAAATCTACTTCAATGCAAAATTTTATTTTTATTAAACACAAGTAAAAAGTCAGTAATTAAATAAGAAGCACAAATCAAATGCAATAGAATAAAGAGAGCTACGAAATAAACACTTTTTTCAGGTGATTCTAACAGTAGGTTATTATTCAAGTATGAGTAATTAAAGTAAATCAAATTAAAGTAATCAAATGTAAAAAACACTGAATAGTCTTCATTGCAAACATTATATACAGATTATTTTTTTGTCTTTTGTTATTTTATAAACATTACAGACAGCAGCAGGAATATTAGGCTGCTCTCACTTTATTTACAGATCCAATATACTGTTACACAACATGCATTAGGCAATCTTTATCAACTATATTTACGTTCCAAAACTGACTGTGTTTAACTGAATGCTCACCAAGAAATGCATTCCGACATAATTTTGTATTTGACAGTTTAAGCACAGTGAACTAATCATTTTTGTACTTGCGACTAGTGGTCGACCAATATATCGCCACGGCCGATATATCGGCCGATATTTGGCATTTTTTAAATATCGGCATCATCGGCCAATAATTTTTTCTAATTTTATGAGTGGGACGCTGCAGACCTTTATTTTGACAAGCAGCGCTGAGAACACTAGCACCTGAGAAGAGAAGGCAGCATCTGATCAATCACACAGTGCTCACTCACATTCTCCGTCTTCATTAGTTTACGATTTAGCTGATGTTATTGCACGTGTCGCTGACAACCAAACAAAACGTGAGAACTGACCAGCAGGTCACAAGCACGGCCCAGGCCGATCATGCTAAAAATGGGCCGATTACGTTCCTCAACAGGCGAAATCGGTGCATTGTATACTAGCAAAAAAAATTCTTGGTGCCAAACTTAACCAGCATACACCTATTCTCAAAATTGACCATCAAATCAATTATTTTGAAAAATAATAATGAAAATGTCAGCACCTTGACTAGCTCAGTAGTAACATAAACCAAGGCTGTAAAAAGCACTCCAAGTTAAACAGGAAAAACATCCTCAGGCAATGTCATTATAGTTGTCCATCAAAGAGCATAAATGAACATTTTTCAATTAACAAAAAGCTGCCAGAGTTTCTGTGAAGATCAGATAATCAGATTGGTGTTTCTTCTTCTAGATGTTAAATGTGCTCTCTAACTAGGAGTGGCAGAATAAAAGAGTAGCTAGGTTCACACATACAATCATTGTGAAGCACTGTTATCAATTCAAAATCATAAAGATTTACTGTAATGGCTTTATGAACTCTATAGACCATTTCACAAGATGTAAACAACACTGGTCCAGAAACACTTCCTGTTTGAGTTTGTAACTGTTTTCTTTATTTCACATGTAAAGAGAACATCTTAAAGATGTTTGTTTAACTTTTTGATTCAGTTTTAAATGTTCTGTTGGTTGTATTTTATCCCAGCTTTTATGTAGTGTTAAAAACTGAAACAGGAAGTGCTTCTGGACCAGTGTTGTTTACATCTTGTGAAATGGTCTATACAGAGTGATGAGTACAAATGATCAGGAATCCTTGCAGTTATTTAAAATTCACCATACCTTAAGCAAGCCTGTTTCTTAAATGCAGTGACAAACCATGGGCATAAAGTACTTCATTACCAAATGTTGGCATTATTTTGGGAGAATCAAGGAGGAATTTACATCCATTGTAACTACTCAATTACATTTATTTAATGGGGCTTATTGCATTTTCTTATTTATTTACAAGAACATAAAAGAAAGCTGTATGACTTACCACTTTCAGTCTCATTTAGAGTACAAACCAAGGTACATATGTCACTTGTCCTCATGGCATAAATTTGTTCTCTTAAAAAATACTCTTACTGAGCTTATTGTTACCATTTATGTGAAATGTAATTGGCCCAAACTATGATCAATTATACTTTATCAGTCCCACAACAGAATCTTTAACCTCGGGACCACCCTAGTGCTGGGCGGTATACCAGCTCATACCGAAAACCAGTGTATATTTTTGTTATGATATTAATTTAATATACCGCCATACCAATGCATTTAATTACACAACGTTCAGGAACAAATGTTACAACTGCGCGACACTGTTTCAGAACGATACAATGTTGCGCTTCTTAAGCAGCGAACCATGAGACGAGGGTAAACCTTACAGGGAAGGTGGATGCTGCAGAACTGACGTTATTTTCCTGTCAAATGTCAGAAGCGCACTATTGTAGCGCGAAAGTGAATTAATATAATGCATGAGCACGGATCTCTCTGTGCGTGCACTCTTAAATACACACTGCTCTTGTTAGAATAGGTCTATTTTCTCTGGGCTCGATCAGAGAATCATGCACTTAAAACGTGTCAGTGCAATCGAGAAATCTCTCCTCTTCCCCAGCTATCAATTTTAGGTTATAGGAACATTTTCATAACGTTCCTATTAAGTATATAAAAACTTTATTTGTAAATGTTCTAGGAACATTCAAAACGTCCATATTTAGACGTTGTATTAACGTTATATCTTGGTTATAAGAACATTATTGAAAACGTTATAAGAACGTTCAATTCCCCTGTTATATAAACGTTGTATTAACGTTCTTGCTTGGTTATAAGAATGTTATTAGAACGTTAAGAAATAACAATTTTAGGTTATACTGGGCGCTATTCTATTCTACAATATTAACTAATGACAGTAAAATAGACCATCCTAAGTCAATTTATTGCAGTAATTCCTCTCTCAACCAGTAGAAAATGCTTTGAACACCTGATTATGCATGAAAAAAAAACGTCATAAACCCGAAAACCGGCTTAATTTAAAAAAAAAACAAAAAAACATTGGTTTCTGTACATTTTCTCTAACCCTCTTACATACGTTTTCTTACCCCACCCTCTCTTATAAATTCAAACATTTATATCCTCCACTCTTCTCTTTCCTTTCAGGTTGTATCGGGGGTCCTATTTTACTTGGCCTACATTTAACTGATATGATGCTCAGTCTCCTGGCTGCCAACACCAGACACCCCAATCAACCTAACTACCCATCCCCTTTCTCCTTCCACTTGATCCATTCCTTATTCATCCCCAACTCTCTTCAAGATCAACCTAACTGCCATCCCATTTCCCCTTCCACTTGATCCTTTCCCTATTCTTCCCCAACTCTCATCAATAACAGATCAACCTGAATACCATCGATGTTTCCCCTTCCACCCTATCCTTCCTCCTATTCACCCCAGCTCTCTTCAACAGATAAACCTGACAACCATCCATTTTCCCCTTGCACTTCATTATTTCCATATTCCCCAACTATCTTCATCCCCAACTCTCTTCAATAACAGATCAACCTGACGTCCATATTTTTCCCCCTTGCTCTTCATCCTTTCCCTATTCTCTCCCAACTCTCATCAATAACAGATCAAACTGACTCTCACCACATTTTCCTCTTCCACCCTATCCTTTCCCTATTCATCCCCAACTCTCTTCAGAAACAGATCAACCTGACTGCCATCCCTTTTCCCCTTCCTCTTCATACTTTCCCTATTCACCCCAAACTCTCTTCAATAACAGATAAAACGCGACTATCCGTCCCTTTTCCCCTTGCACTTCATCATTTCCCTATTCCCTAACTCTCTTCATCCCCAACTCTCTTCAATAACAGATCAACCTGACTTCCATCCTTTTCCCCTCTTCTACTTCATCCTTTCCCTATTCTTCCCCAACTCTTCATCAATAACAGATCAACCTGCCTACTACCATCCTGTTTCCCCTTCCACCTCATTTCCCTATTCATCCCCAACTCACTCCATCACAAACTCTCTTCAATAACAGATCAACCTGACTTCCATCCTTTTCCCCTCTTCTACTTCATCCTTTCCCTATTCTTCCCCAACTCTTCATCAATAACAGATCAACCTGACTACTACCATCCTGTTTCCCCTTCCACCTCATTTCCCTATTCATCCCCAACTCACTCCATCCCCAACTCTCTTCAATAACAGATCAACCTGACTACCATCCCTTTCCCCCTCTTCTACTTCATCCTTTCCCTATTCATCCCCAACTCTCTTCAATAACAGATCAACCTGACTCTCACCCCATTTCCACTTCCACTGCATATTTTCCACAAATCAACAAATCACTTCGACATTTATGGTTGTGGTCCTATCTCAGTGAATTAAACATAATTGAAGACAAATTTGACTTGAGTGTGTGAACAAAAAGTGACAAAAAATCTTTTTTGGATTTCTGGAATTGGTTTCAGTCCATCTCTTAATTTCAATCAAATTAAAAAAAATACTTTAAACACTTGAGAGTAATAAAAAGCTGGAAACTTAGAAGTAAGTTCAGGGTGTCTTGGTTATTTGATCCCAGGGCCAACAATACATCTAGTCCTGGTTCGCTTAGCATTCATACTGTCATTTTTAACACATAAACTAAAGATACAAAAAAAAAAAAAAACAGCTTTTATGACATACAAACATCCATGCTGGAGCTCGACAACTAGTCAAGAGCTTAAAAAATCTATAAAGGAGTCAAAACAGCAGCAGGAATCCCACTTTCAAACACAAAAACACGGTTCTGATGCCTGTGCCGATCTGTGATGGGAAACGTCACGAGACAGTGACTAAAAAAAAAAACAGGTATGCTTAAGCATTCTGTCCTTTTTAGGGTCACATCTTGTGACATCATGTCCTGTTTTTGGTTTGTTAACATTTTCTTTGGTTCGTATAGCATTCATATTTCATTCGGAACAGAGTTTGTTTGGAAGTGGGCCGAGACTCATCATCTTTCAGCGATCTTGGTCCGCTTGTTTGGTGTGCACACGATTTAAGTGACCGCACTAACGGAGCAATCGCACCAAGGTTCAGTTTAATAAAACAGAACATGCCAAGTGTGAACACACTCTTAGTTTACTTTCACAAAAGTATGTTTTGGGTTAGATACTTTGACTTTTTTATTGAGTACAATTCTGACAGAGTACCCAGTACATTAACTCGAAGGTTCTAGCCTAGGACAACAATAATCAATTATTACCTCAACATTTTTCAAGCTAACTTTGCAAAGAGAATCTCTAAGCCAAAATAATGATTTAAAGCCAAATTACTTATAAAAATACTCCAGTGGTGCACGATATATCGGCCGCCGATATAACATCGGCCGATTTGGTACATTTTTTATACATCGGTATCGTTCCGATGTCAAAATAGGGCCGATGTGAACAGGCCGATGATCATTCCTGTGTATTTGACGTGCGTGTAGATTTGAGTGTGGGGGCTGGGATGTTTGTTTTTACACGAGCGTGCGCAAGTCCGTTTAAAACGTCAAGCGCCTGAAGACTGGAACTGGCGCACTGTTTTCTGTCAGCCTGATGCGTATTTTTGTCCCGCCAAAGCCATATTTGACCGGTAAGTGATGTAGATGAGTGACTGCTTCGCTTGTTTAACTGAGGGAACGAGAGAGAGTGAAAGCACCGGTTCACGCGCGTCGTCTTCAAACGGTCTCTCTCTCCCTCACTCGCGCATGTTTATGAATTGAGTTGACTGAATATCTTTGACAATACACGATGGTAAAAGGTTTTTTTTTTCTGAACTACTGGTTGTGAATTGTGCTAAAATAGCGTTGCCTTATGTTCTCTGAAAAGCTTTCCACACATCAGATCAGATGACATAAACCACACTTTCAATAAACCAAAAAAAATCTACCTGGTGATGAAATGTTTATGTCGAGAACTATAAAAAATAGGTAGAGACAAATCTCGTGCAATGTCCTAAACTGCCTGGATAATCACAACGTGTGCCGTGCTCCGTTAATGACACATCCGATTCGCGAACTAATGACTCATTTGAACCGATTCACTTTAATGAATGGTTAAAACAACTGATCTGTCCTTCACTGAACTCAAGAGACATAAATCGGAAACACTTTACAATAAGGTTCCATTTATTAAAGTGTACATTTATTAACATTCTATTAATATTAGTTTAATTTAATATTATAATATATTAAATATATATTTAATATTATATTTACTCCATGACAAAACCACCCCAGTCATTCTAGAATGATTCATTCTTTCCAAATAGAGATATTCAAGTAATCTGGTGAAATTGTTTTTATCACAAATCACAATATATAACACAGAAAAACAAAATATCACAACATGTAATTTTTTTACCAATTTCGTGCAGCCCTACTCGCTATGTGTTTTCTATACAGAGATATCGACATCGGTAAATATCGGTATCGGCAATAACAGCAATATTAATATCGGTTATCGGCATCGGCCACAAATTTTCACATCGGTGCATCACTAAAAAATACTTTTTGTCCATAGTCTTAAAAAAAAAGATAGCTAGCACAGGTGATTGACGCTCTAAGAAGGAATGTAACTGTTCTCTTCAGTAGCCTTTGTTTTACTATCATTCAACTAGCCTATCTGGCAAAAACCCCAGTTCAGCAAGGACCAACTGATTGCCTTGAAGCCTTTTTACGCCACTTTGTTTTCTGCCTTTTTTTCATGATGCATGTGTGTGTGTGTGTGTGTGCACAACTGACACTCTGGTTCAGCCAGTTTGGCAGAGGTAAAATACTTTCTATGCTCTACCTGAGCAACAACAGCAATGAATGAGCATGACTGGCAGGGCTTCACTACACACACATGATGAAGCCCATCACCTGCACACAAACTACAGATGACGCCATTCAGCATATCTGTGCGGAAATCACCTGAGACGCTGGCCGGTCAAAGACTACTTGAGAAAGTGAAAAATGTGAATGTTTGGAAAGTGACAGGATTTATAAATATGCCTGTATTTTGTTGAATTATTAACTATTAACTATGTTGATTAACAGATTTAAGATACATACTCGACAGTTCAAGGGTTGCAATGTTTTTAAAAGAAGTACTCGGATGCTCAAAGGCTGCTTTTATTTGATCAAAAATTCAGTTAAAACAGTCACTATTGTAATGTAATTGAAATTTAAAATAACTTTTCATATTTGAATATATTTTTAATTTATTTCTGTAACATAGGATAAACATAGGAATCCTTGTTGAACAAAATAATAAATTTAACTGACCTGAAACATTTAAAAAGCAGTGTAGCTGATGCCCTCTCCTTCAAAAACAAACTCGTGTACTGTATGAAATTGTTTCGAGACAAAATTAGAAGCTGGAAAGCCATGGAAAGTGTACAATACCAAGCACAGAATCACAGGTCATAATAACTGCAGATCCACAGCTTGACTGAACTGAATGGAGAAAACTTGATTAACAACTACCAGAAATACACCACAACTAATGTTTATCCTGGCACCAATAACGATGATAAAAATGTTTAACTATTAGCCTACTGAAAAAAAAAAAATCAGAGCAAGCATGACTTAACTACAACGTACACTGCACAATAAAGCATACAAACTGTGTACACCACAGTTTTAGCTATTGGAAATGTCCATCCATATTGGTAACATTAAACCACAAAGACACTTTAAAATACCACAGTTCCAAAATGAATAACGTTACCATAGTAACGACTGAAAATCGGTTATGGGATAATGGTACCCTTCAAACAGCTTTCATAATATTTGTAATTTTGTTTAATTTACATTGTGTTGACATTGTTAGCTAATACGTCAATACCCACGTTCCCTATGAAAACGTTAACGTATTGTTACATTAACAATACATTTAGTAAACATAGTATTTTGGCGTAAACAATATTTAAAATGGTATTTTTGTAATGGTCAGAAATGTAAATAGCTCGCGTGTGAGTTTCTTTGTTAGCTGATTTGACTAGCCTGCTTTATTATTCCCATCAGTCTCAAGATCAACAGAAGCAGCGTGACATAGAGCAGGTAACGTTAAAACACACACAACGTGATAAAGCACAACGTTTCACTTTACACACATTTCGACAACTTCAAATAGCCGTCTGTCTGTCCCACCTGTAAGTGAGCAGCAGTTTGGGATCTGAGCTCAACCAAACTTCGCTGCTGTCTGTCGGGATAGACCGGAGCGAGCGTCGTCCTGTTGATCGCTGGTTAATCGTTACTTAGTTGCTTTATCCCGCATGAATCGCACCAGGACACCATTCCTCACACCTGTACCGCTGTATAAACGGCCGTCTTTCTATGAACACTATCACAGGCTGGCTCACACAAACTTGCTGAGGGAGCCGGAAGGCGGTACAGGATCGCATTGCACGGAAGGATGGAGGATTTGTTTTGGTACGCCAGACTGGGACAGTGTGCACGGGGAGAGCTGAGTCCGTGCGCCCCCTTGTGTGTGATGATAAAATAGACCAAGATGTCTTCGATTGACGCTTGGCTTGATCACGCAAAAACGGGTTTATCAGTAAGTTACGACCGAGACAACTCCCATATTTAGTAAATTAGGCAGACTGCAGCCATTTTACTTAACGACGGCAAAACACATTTATGTACGCTTGATGTAGTAGGCTCATTATAACAATTTGTATGATTTGACCAATACCTATCGGAAGCTACCTTTATTATTTAGTGATGGCCTTCTTTCATGTTTAAGACTTCTTTCTTCACAAAGACATAGCATACAAACATATTTGCGCAGGGATGTGAAAATAATAATATATATTATTAAAATGTCCTCTTGTAATGAAGGCTGTCGTGTACTGGTTTGTAGACTAATAAAAGTGGATAAAAGACAGTAGAGTGTTTTCCTCAAAAGAATCGCCTGACGGCTCCCTCAGGTTGGAATGCTCTCTCAATTCCAGCTATTGTAAAGCTAACTCAGTTCAACTCTCATAATCCCGCTTAATCTGTATCTGTGTGTATGTCTAAGACATAAACAAAATGCTTCACACACAAACTAGCCAATAACTTTACATAATAAAACTACTGATAAAATGTGTTCCAGTAAATGTCTATTTTTCCAATGTCTTATATCCATGTATTTATTTGTAATTTTGTTGTTTTGTTTTATGAATGGATGCTGTGGAAGTTAAAGTTTTTTAATCTATTTATTCTATTTTTTATTGACACAGTTCTATAACATTAACAAAAGGCTTCCACAAATTCAAATTGTCCAGCCAACCTTAGGCTTAAATACACATATTATAGCATAATATAAATAACATTCACATCAGTAGGCCAAGTACATCTAAGCCAAGGTGGAACCATCAAAAAACAAACAAAAGTAACAATAATAGAAATTATAATCAATAATAAAAATAAAAAAAAAATAAAAATGAGCAAAAGGTAGGGGAGTAGGAGTATTCAAATAATAAAACCAAAATCCTCCAATAAGGAGTACAAATACACTGCTTTAGGGCTTTTCATTCTTTTCACTGTCTCCAAATATGCTTTAAATTCTTCCTTAAAAGCCAAAATCCGTGGAGGAATTTTGAAATTACATTTGTGAATTAAATTTCAACATAAGCAACAAGTAGACTACAGATGGTGTATGGCCTCACAGGTGTTCTTTTCTAGCTGTCAATGGTTTCCTGTAGCCAGTAGAGGGGGCCATTATACTTTGAATAGTGACTTTCCCTGTGTCCCAGAATGTCCATCCATCCAAATGTGAGATTAGAACGTGTTCCAAAGCATAGTAGCCTATGTTGATAAGAGTATGTCAAAGGTCCCCGGATGGTCTACTATTTCCAGTAAATTTTCAAAGTGTGGATCCATACACACTCTGAAAGGCTATATTGCCAACAACCCATTGCGCTTTGGAGGAGGAACTACAAACACCAGGGATGCAAACAGCGAGCTTTTCGGCGCCTCACGCTTTTTATGTCAGTTTGGGTGACTTGTGTGAATCGTGCAGATCCAAAGAGATTTTTGTGGGGTGATTATAAATTCACCAACAATATTCTGGATTGCCTCCACCAAACAAGTAAAAAGAAATAAGCAAATCAGAACACTGCGGGCCAAAACAGCAGAATGCATGCAAGCGCGAACCACTAGGCCTAGTGTTTCTTCCACTAAATCGTGGCCTGATTAAAGGTGGAATACCTGAAGATTTTTGCATTAACATATCCCAAAATCACAGTGTTATATATTTAGTTAAGATGATAACTTACAATATTCCAAATGTTTCAAACAACGTTTAAATCGCGAAGAAAATCTGAGATTTTAACCAGGAAACGGGGCGTGTGAGCTGGGAGTCCCCTTCGTGAAGCCCCGCCCTCCCTAGTTACTGTTGCTACGCCTGTCAAGCTTTCACGGCTGGCCCATCTATTATAGTGTGGATGCACCCGGTGTCAGACATTCCCAATGAGATAATTAGTAATTTTCGGCGAACAAGTGAAATATCTGAGAGTGCAAGACAAAAGGCACTACAGTATGCATTCGAGGGATATATTCACGACATTATATGCAACCGATTAGAGAATAATTTCTTAAAAATTGAAGTTAAAGCCTAACGTTATAGTCCCAGCGCAAGCAGCTCATATACGCTGACCGTTCAAATAGGAAACACAAATTGAGGAACAGCTATGTACACAGCAGGGTATGTGAAAATAATCTTAATAATTATAAATCAAACAGCTTATCAATAAATATTGTGGAATAACACTAATACCGGGAGAGCCGTGATCGGATTGGGTTAAAGTAACTTAGTCAGGGGTAACGTTAGTAGGACGTCGATTAACAAAATGCTGAAAAATATTTTAAAGTACGTCAGTGAGCCTTTGTCTTGTCTCTTTAATCGTCTTATTTTACGTTATCATTATGACCAAAGAACCGTCAATATTTACAAGCAATATAGGTGTTCTTACCAGTAACTTAGTTGTGAATGGGTCATAGATGCTAGATCACGCCAATCATTTCTCCCCTTGGCTTTTAGATTTTCTGGAAGGAAAACAATTCCTCTCCCCGTCCAAACTTTTAGTATAACAGTTACCGGTATCAGATTTGCACAATCCATACGCACAATGCTTCGGCATGTTTCCCTCGTTCGAAAGCTTGCCAGACCTCCCGCGCATAGTTACGGTTGCTAAGACATGATTGGCCAGTGGCGGTTTTCGGGCGTGGCTTAGCGAAGGGTCAATCGCTGTCATATCGTTGACCTCGGTTTCCGCTCGCACCACGTGTAGTCCTGGGACAAATGCAGAAGTTGTAGTTGTGCATTAGCGTCTATCAAGCAACAAACGTCAGCTTGTTTCGTGCATTTGTTATGGAATGGTGCACAATTATTCTCGGAAAGTGAACTGTTGGCTGTAAAGGGGGTCGCATATTGGACGAGAAGAGCCGCGCCACGTCTAGGACAACTCCAGTATCGCACACTGGACGCGCACTTTCTATCAGTATATGGCTAGCAATATTGTTATGTTTAATGACATGAAAGGAAGGAAGATAATGTCTGTTCTATGTTATGATTGTACTGTACAATTAAATACAATCGTTGCTGAGTCTGCAGTATGAAAACTTTACCTCAGAGCATCCTGAATGAATTGAGAATCTCACCTGAAAAATCTAATAACATCAGCAATTGTCATTTAAGCAGCTGATTTCTGTAAATGAATGCAAAACTAAATGCATATTGCAGCATAGGGCGAAGTCAGGATCCATCAGCAACAATTTGACTTCAAACCCTCTCCACCATAGCTTCGTCCAGTGACTCGTACAGTAACATCTGTGATAACTAATTTACTTTTAAACCTGACTATTCTTGCGGCTATTTCAGTTTAATGAAAAACAAGCATGTCATTAAACGCAACATTTATAGAAATCAAACTTTACCTCATCCATGACAACTAATTTTCGATTCCCGTCTGACTGATTTATCCACGGTGGAGTTGAAAACAACAGTTCCCATCATTCCGCGTTCCTCCACGTCATCATCAAGCAAAGCCGTTGTTGTTGTTTTGAATGTAGCGCCCTCTAGCGGCATACAACTTAGGTATTGCAGCTTTAAAGGTACGTAGCTTGTCAAGAATCCGTGCGCGAGGATGGCATCGTGCACGCTCACTGTGCAGAAACGCGCCCCGCGAGTGGATGGCATTCTGCTTGTGTACAGTTTTTTGACTAAATAAAACCCGTTAGGCCGTTCACATATTGTGTCTTTTGCGCTCTCAAGCTCGCTATTTCAAATGTAGGTGGGCGGCAAGCGCGTCATAATTGAAGCAAATTTTTCCAGGCGCAGCGAGATGAAAACTATAACTTTTCAGAATGCCGCAAGCGCATCGCATTTCATGTGACATGTGGCTCAGTAAACATGAAGGATGGGGATATGCCCAAAAGCTACCGTCTGTTTCTTCTTCTCGTAAATAAATCTTGTAGCAGACCTACAGAAAGCGTTTTTCGGTGGTGGAAATCTCTTAGCTTCTAAAACTTCTTTGACGTTGTGTTATGTAGAGTGCAGTGCATGAATGCTTAGCAACGACAGACGCCACAGGAAAATAGGACCGAATTTTACTATTGATAGTCGATTTTAGGGCTGGGGAAGAATTGATTGAATTAAAAATCGAGTTGGTTGATATTTCAAAAAATCGATTTTTTAGAGGCCACAATAACCTATTATTGGTTTTATTATTACCTATAATATTACCTATTATTACCTACTGTATAATAAACTATGTCTATTTTATTTAATTGTGCTCATGCAATAAAATTATTTACCTGTTTCCAGAGTCTCCACCATGTGTCTCCCTCTGTCAGACAGGAGGCCGCGCACACTATGATAGAAGCCAGGGGGGCCAGAGGGTCCCAGGACTCCCACCAGTCCCAGACTAGGGTTGGGTATCGTTTGAATTTGAACGATTCTGATTCCGATTCCAATGCCTTGCTTCGATTCCGGTACCTGACGATTCTCGATTCCGATTCTTTTAAGAGGCAGAGTCAAAAAAGTTTAGCTAATCAACTGTCTTTTTGAAGGAAATACTCCTTTCTGAAGGAAATACTCCTTCTGTCACAATTACTCATTTTGTCACAATTTTTGCATTTTGCAGAGATTTCGTTATTTTTAGAAAAGCTGAAGCTACACTTTGGATCCTTGCGACATAAGCTACTCATGTTCGACTTCGCACTGGGTTATGCCAACACTTCCGGTAGACGCTTCTTCGTTGGTGTTGTTCAGCGGTTTCTTCTTCGGTCCGGCGGACTGTTAATATCGAAACTAGGAATTCGAATTTTAACTTTTGAATCAATTCCGGGAAAAACAAAAAGTTAGTCCCGGTTCCAATCGATACTCCATTTCGATACCCAACCCTATCCCAGACACACTCTGTTGGTGACTGGCAAGACTTTTTTTCCCCCACCTTTATGTTCGGACCACTCCTTTTTTATTTCAGGTACCATCTGCTAGCCGAACCAACTGCGTTGACCGCTGCAGTCACATGTTGCCATACCACACTTTTTTTTTAGTGATGCCATTCCAGCCTTTTTTTAATCATTTAATTGCATGAGCACAATTAAATAAAATAGATACCATGTTAGACTACCACCCAAACATCAAGGCATCTACACTTGAGGAGGCCAATGCCACTCTCAACTACCGAGCACGCACGAGCATGCGCATCATTGTAATGCATTTGCTGCAGCTCTTGATGGGATGAGGAGCCAACATTTCAGGGGGTTACCACTGTCACCTGCCAGTCTAATGTATTCATTTTACAGGTTTGAACTGTTAAACAGACCATTATGTAATTTTCACTAGAAGCCACCCATCGTGCACAGCACCTGCCTCACAGTCTTTGCAATGTAGAACACAGCGTCTCTCAGACATGATGCTTATGCTATTCACTTCAGCTGAAGTATTTGAATGTGTTCTTGAATGTGATCTCAAAGTTCCGTCTGCGCGCGCAGTTGTTGGGAGCGGCCAATGAGCTAATGTTTTGTATCTACGTCAGCGACAAAACAGCAAATGACTTGTTTCAAAAACAATTCATTTCATAGACTCAATAGTCGAACTCTTTTGAAAGACAATAACTTTATATACGATGCGACTTTCAGGTATAAATCTTTGCAGGATGTCTTCATTCCCTTGGAGCTATAGTCCACACAAGATGAACAGTCATTTTCAAATATTCCATAGGTGCTCTTTAATGACGCTAACATGTCCTTTTCAGTGCCTCTCCTGATGTAACCTCCATTTTTCACATCCTCATATTGCATAACCTCTTATTGAATATTCTTGAAAACAGACTCAC